>JARBER010085721.1:0-11568 GCA_030265075.1 Balanus glandula
TTTGCAAAAAATGCATTTTTTTGACTTTTTTGACATATGGAGCTTTAACTATTGACCTGAGGTCAAATTTGAGGACACGTTGCAGACTCTAAATTTCAATAGCTATCGATTTGTCTATATACAATTTGTGTCGTTTAGCATAGTTTCCGAACTATATGAGAAATTACTGGACATATGTCATAAACCTGGAAAATTTGACCTTAGATGACCTCTGGTGACCTCAATGCTGAACTCATCAAAAATTACCTGAGCATTTTCTGTAGTTCCCGTCACGGCCTATCTACCTCCGTTTTTTGCTTCTGGCTACGTCGCTTAGTTCTCGAGATCTCTGGGGGAGGGCGGTTATATGCCCCCCTCCGTCGGTTCTAAGTTGGCTCAGACCCCCGTCGGTGCGAGGGTTAGTCGTCTTAGCCATTTTAACTGTAGCTGGTACTAATTTTTGTCCATGACATACTGACTAATAATCGTGACTTGACTGTGCTATTTTCAGCTGACTACACAATGCACATGTTACGGCCCGCACTGCCGGCTGATGTGGTGTGCTTTGGCTTGTTTCGAGCGTGTTTCGACTGGCAGCTCCTGTCACCCGTGTCATGTCAAACTCGCCTTATCTGCTCGGGTATAGCCGGCGGTGTGTCAACTATGAGAATATCAAGCGTAACTGGGTAACTGGGGTTTCTTGATTTTTGGTAGTCGCTGCTTCCAAGGGATCTGTGAGGCAGCGAAGCGGGTCTTTATATGCATTAATCGCGAACTTGTGTGCAGATTCTGAATGAAGCAGGGTGAAAATATGGCTGCTCTGTCATTCAAATTGTCTGAATGTATGTATGTATAACGCTGCAATCTGAGTGCCTTGCATCCATGCCACAAAATGCAACAATAAAAACAAGAATTCTCATTTTTCAAAGCTTCCTCTCTGGACCTTCTCCAGGCAATCATCCCAATGGCATCGAAATCAGGCCAACGGGACGTCTTCTGCATTAAATATTAAAAATCTTGCACATCTTGCAACACTGAAGATTAAAGTGGACTGAATGGGCGCCCAAGCGGGTCAAAAGAGCACGAAGTGGGTCAAAAGGGCCCGGGTATGTAAAAAAGGCCCCTTGGTGGTTCGATAAGGCCCTTTGACGGGTCGAAAAGCCCCTGTTTGGGTCGAAAAGACCCCTGTGCGAGTCCAAATGGCCACCGGTTGTTTCAAAAGGGCCCCTGGGTGGGTCGAAAGGGCCCAAGGTCAGTCGAAAGGGCACGGTTGGGTCAAATGGGGCCCCCCTTGCGAGTCGAAAAAAGCCGCCGGTTGAGTTGAAAGGGCCCGCAAAGATGAGGCCCTCCCGTGCGGAGAAGATTCCCCTGTGTGCGGAATGGAGGGCCAGCCGAGACAATATAATCCTGCACAGGTCAGAGGCGCGACTGTCTCCTCTCCCACAACCACAGGCTAACAAAGGCACGCACCCGCGACATCCCGCGCGGTCACGCGACACCCCCGGCCTGCCATTGGTTCCCACAAAACCAGCGCCTGTGCGGTCCCTGCTCACTGAGGGGCAGCGCGCGAGGGAGCGTCCGCGGGGTTCATGTGTGACGGCAAATATTCTACTGAAAACGAGCGTGGACAAAACATGTGACACATCACTGGTAGCCAGGGGCGAGGACATCGCCCCTTGTGCAATTTATAGAAAACACCGGCATTGTCCTTAAACAAAGTAAACGGCCCCCGCCCTGCACTGATAACCGCCACCAGTGCCGCTACATACTCTGCCAAATAGATCGGCAACGCCTGCCGCAGAGGCACGGACAGCGGCACACAGCCCGGCTCAACAATGCCAATCTGAGTCGGCGTCGCGTCCACATACACTCTGCGCTCATTCAGATTATTCTACACGCAATAATCTGTAAATGACCCCTTGATATTTGCTTCAATAAACGGCACGACTGCTCTGCAGGCAGCGGAGTCGCCGTCCATTACTGCCGACACAACTTCGAATGGCAGCGGAAATACCGCACAAAGTTAACAAAACTTGCTAGCCGCTGTCGAGAGACTAACGACCAGCCCGAGTGACATTGCAACATCGCACCGCGCAGTGGCTCTACCGTGTCACGCTTAATTCTGACAGGACAGTTTACCAAGTTTAAATCGACACCGAGGTAAAGCAATTCAGTTGACGGAACAATAATGGACTTATCAAAATTAATACATATACCAGACTCAGTTAAAATTCCACGATACTATACAAATCTTCAGCGCGGCGGGCAATAAACAGGAAATAATCTACATATGCAATACCTGTTACTCATAAAAACATGTTTTCTACAATTTGTGCAGTAGCACAAGAAAAATGCTGCTCTCTGACGGTGCTATACTTAAAAATGCTGATCTCTGACGGCGCTCTACTTAATCAATCGGAAGCCGTCTAAAGATTTTCTACTCACACTGGCAGCCAAGAGAATGTGGTAGAAGACGTCTCGTAAATCAATTTTAATACCGTAACGAAATCCATCGGCAGCATAACCCATCACACGCTCTAAACCCGGTAACACACAAGACCACCGCGGCATCCACGGCGTCACAACCGAAAGGTCATACACTAGGCGCGCCACAAACGGCGACTTCAGCACCGCGAAAAAAACAAAGCATCTTTCCGGCTCTCCCGGCTCCAGCACTCCGCTGCGAACAAATTCGTCCACCGTCTGAGTCATTAGAGGCGACGCCGGCGTGGCCCGCCACACACGCAGCACCGCACCAGGCACACGCATCTTCAAGCCTCGGGTCAGGACGCTTCTGACCCGAGGATGACCACAGTAGACGGCCGGGTCCACTCCGCCGGGGGCGGGCCTGCCCCCTCTCCGATGATCAGTAGCGCCCGAACTTTCTCTTTTCCCCGCACACCCATGTCGGGCATACGGGAGCACAGCTCCGCCAGCCACAGCAGCCGCTGCGCCCGGCCGGGCTTAGCTGGTGGCGGACCGACCGGCTCGCACCGCTCCGGTGCCGGCCAGACGCCACAGTCATCCAGACATCCAGACAGGCATCGCCTCCTCCAGAGCCAATCCCCGACGTGCGCAGCTTATCAATCACCGCGTCAACAATTGCGTCCAGGTGCTTTACCTCCGGCGGCACTTCGACCTCCGGCGGAACAGCAGCAATCAATATGTGTCAATATGTGGTATGCTGGTTGTGTGGGCTGAGAGGCGCAGAACCGCAAAAGCGCAGAAGGAGGCATGTCCGTCTCCGTGCGAGTGTTGGTATGTTTTTATATGTGCTTAAGTTAACTATAGGTGTAGTGCGAAGGGCCCCAGTTGCGATACGTAATGCGGTATTTTAGATGGATTCCAGCCGTTCTATGTGGGTTGAAGATATATGATCAAACAGAAAAAGCAGATTCCAGGATCAGACGTACTAGGAACGGATATAGAGAGTATGGAGCACCGATTAGCACACCAATCTCGTCCGGAAATGCATTTAAGAATGATTAAACGGTGAGAGCAACATTGTTTGAGGTCAGAAAAATGACTGGTGCATGCAATTGCTCTATCTACTAATGTGAATCCAGTCATCACTTCGCCCAGTCACAAGGTGGACCATAGGTGCTGCGATGCTCTACATTTTGTACAATTTTGGTGATCTTATAATAGATCAACATCTTTATGGTTAAAAGAGGACATAAAGGTCAAATTTGGCAAACTATCACATTTTTGGGAATCGACCTCTGTGACGTCACAGGTCACCAGAATGGTGCCCTGAATTGTGTTTGTTGATTATAATTAACGTTAGGTACAGAGTGGCGTTTGAATAATCAGTATCGGACTGTATATTCCAAAGATATTGCTTTGCAGAGCTAGATTTTTTCCACCATCTTTGAATGAAAATCCATAAAGCTCCAACATTTTCCAACCAATTCTTGACCCGCGCTTGACCGGCGTCTCAGCCGAACACCATTGATCGGGGGCAAAAAGTGCCCCTCTCGTTATCTCCGGAACCAAGTGACGCAATGAGACGCGCAATGCGTCAATCAAAAGGTCTCCATGAGAAGCATCTAGTAAATACTTGATTTTGTTAGGCTGAGGTCACATGTCAGGTCAAGGTCAAGTCAAAGATCAAAATCAAGATTTTGTCGTTTATCGCCTATGCTTACCATTCAAAGAATTGGATTGTAACCATAATCACTCCAAGTGTTTCTAACGGTATAAGCAGCATCCTGTATGGGCACAAATCGATACTATTGGCAGAGGTCAAGGCCAAAGTCAGGTCACAAAAGGTCAATATCTCTTTTTTTTCTAGAAAGTCATACAAAACATCTTTTGTAAGTCATTTTACACGTATTACTAAATTATAATCATAATTTGACCATCCTAACTCATAAAAGTTAAAGTTAGGTCAGGTTCAGGTCAAGGTCATCTATCATGACATGAGGGCAACTTTAAAAAAATCTTAATTTTGATGGTAAATATATTTTTCTAGACCAGTTTTAGCTCAAAAACACGATAGTACCATTTTGTATCTTGTATACAAGCCCCCTAAAATACATTTTCAAATATAACGTCACTTTCTATCGTACTTAGGAAGCACCGTCAGTCGAAAGTGACGTACTTAGGAAGTACGTCACTTTCTACCGTCAGTCAAAAATAGAGATATTGCTTTGCAATTGTGTATGGTGATTGTTTGTATGTATTTGTGTGACACATATTCCGTTTATTTAATATCTTTGAAAATTCGTTTTTGAGAGCTTTAAAAAAAGTTTTATATAAAATTGTTGGGATCAAAATAAAAAATTGTAAAACAAGACAGACGTTTTCTAACCATTCCAATTAAATATATTTGATTTTTTTCCGGCTCGCACTTCAAATGTAATCTTTGTGCGGCTTGTCAAACATATGCTAGTTTTATCGTAAAAGTCGTGTGTAGTGGCGTCACTAAAATCCTTAATCTCAATGCTTTATCGGAATTTATTTTTTATTACAGATGTCAAATTGATGTAGGATAAGGTACCAAAAGTTTGAGCTAGATAGCGCTATTGTGCTATAAGGTATCCCGAATATTCGTCAGGGGAGCAGCCACACCCTCGGTCAAGCGTAGGCTAATTCTGCGCCGTCAAACGATCCATTGTTGTGTTGGCAACGATGTCAAGCAAGCGCCGTTGCAATGTTTCGCTTCGTTTGTTTTTAGTTATTTTTGAAAAACATGTAGGAGGGGGGTGGGCACAAAAGTGCTCCCCTCCAGTGCGCATGTTAATTTTTGTGTTACTGCCTTCATCGTTGATTTGACGTGCGGTCATTGCGTTATTCACAAAAAGCTCCATCTCACACAGTTTGTGTATTGGCGTCCATTCATATAAGACATGATGTGCGAAAGGATGACCATTGCAAATTTCATGTATTGTCGGCTGGGCTACTACTGCACCTTCAGTAGGACTATCGTGACGTTGGTGACATCCAGTACAGAACACTTGGCGGAGGAGGCATCCACTCGCGGTAGATACACTATAACTAGTACATCTATGTTGTATTGCTATGAGGTATATGATGAATATTTTTACATTTCCAGTTTTGAATGTGGTATGTACCCGGTGATTTCAGAGAGCTTCTGTGAAGCAGTCAACAGCAGTTACTTTCCGTATCGCCAAGAGCCAGTGCAAGCCTATCTGGTTTCGGCTTGGATCTGCTTCGATTTTTGCTAGCAACGTTGAACATTTTAGTACGCAAAACAACGCAAAACATGTGTAGAACGTAAAGCAGCGTAGAACATAAAACTGAAATAATTTCATCAGCATGGACAAGTCCATTACTGTGAAGCACATTGACCAGGCCGCATTCCGTCATAATGCAACCAATCCCGCGTACACATTAATCAGGCGATAAGCAGTGCTGTAACGCCTCAGAACCATTTGACACGCTATGATAGACGCAGATATACAACAGCTCAGTGCCGGGAGACGTGTCGCCGGCCGGCAGGTTATCGTGTCACCTGCAGAGCGGCATGTCTGGACCAGCTGAAGCTGTCCTTACTTCGTGGCCGGCTGGTCGGCGGCGGGGTGGTAGGAGGTGGAGTGGTGCTGAAGCGGTCCTGGCTTCGTGGCCGGCTGGTCGGCGGCGGGGTGGTAGGAGGTGGAGTGGTGCTCCAGATGAAGCGGTCCTGGCTTCGAGGCCGGCTGGTTGCCGACGGGGTGGTGGGAAGTGGAGCGGTACTCCAGGTGAAGCGGTCCTGGCTTCGAGGCCGGCTGGTCGGCGGCGGGGTGGTAGGAGGTGGAGTGGTGCTCCAGATGAAGCTGTCCTGACTTCGAGGCCGGCTGGTCGGCGGCGGGGTGGTAGGAGGTGGAGTGGTGCTCCAGATGAAGCTGTCCCGACTTCGAGGCCGGCTGGTCGGCGGCGGGGTGGTAGGAGGTGGAGTGGTGCTCCAGATGAAGCTGTCCTGGCTTCGAGGTCGGCTGGTCGGCGGCGGGGTGGTAGAAGGTGGAGTGGGGCTCCAGGTGAAGCGGTTCTGGCTTCGAGGCCGGCTGGTCGGCGGCGGGGTGGTAGAAGGTGGAGTGGTACTCCAGGTGAAGCGGTTCTGGCTTCGAGGCCGGCTGGTCGGCGGCGGGGTGGTGGTAGGAAGTTGGGTGACGCTCACGAGGGCGTCAGGACCGCTGTTCGTGCCACCGATGTTCCGTTCTTGACGTGTAGCCTGTTCAGACTCTGACGCGGAGTGCCGGCCTCGGTTGGAGGCTGTTATTGCGTGCTGCTTGTGTATGCCAGGAGGAGTGGTGGAAGGTGATGTTGGATGGTTGGGTGGCCTGCCAGGCAGCACTGTGGGACCGCAGTGGTCTGCCGCGCTTGCCATGTACTCAGGCGGAGTGCCGGCTGCAATGATTACGTGAACGGCCTCGGTATCGGGCTTCAGCAGGCTGAGATCACGGTCTTTGCAGAAGCAGCCAAACATGGTGATATACTCATCTCTGAGTTTAGGACAGAGCAGTGCCAGGCACCACCCGTCCGCTATCATGCTGAACAACCTCAAGGCACCGGTGATCTTAGGGGCGAATTCCGAACTCGTTATTCCTAGCGACTTGCCGATATTCATGACAATGTTTGGTAAAATGAGAATGCAATACACCAGTGAGAGAACGGCAATAGCCAAGTAGCCTTTGTACTGCAGCAGTGATTTGTGTATCTTACCAGTGATACCGTGCTGCTGGCGTCTGATCCTTTTCCATTGAACAATTCCGAGAAGGCCGACAAACACGTTGATACCCAAATTGGCCACATATGCGACCAGGCAGAACGCCGCACCGTAGAATCTGAACTCGGACGTGATCGGTTTGAAGTTGGCGCACATCTCTTCAGGCGCTCCAATGCCCTGTGACCATATGAGCAGCACGCCAATCAGCAGGTGCACGGCGCCGTAGATCCAGCTGGCAGCTACCAGCAGACGGCGCCGTCCGTCCGTCAGGATGTCGAAGTACCTTAGGCCGTGGACGACGGTGATGTAGCGCTCCAGGCTGAGGCAGAGGAAGGAGACGGCCGCGCTGGCGCCCGCGGCGTGGCGCAGGTGCGCGGCGATCACGCACACCCAGCTGGCGATGGGGACCTCCAGCAGCTTCAGCGTGCCCAGGACCACGGAGACGACGCCGGTCAGCGTCTCCGCCAGGGACATGCTGGCCACCAGCTGGTACATGACGAGCTCGCGCAGCTGACGGCGCCGCAGCACGGCCACGGCTGGCAGGACCGAGTTCAGCACCACCAGCCAGCCGATGACGGCCTCGGCGGCGTGCCACATGCCTGGCAGTCCGGTCCAGCTGCTCGCCGACAACTAATCACCGACCGCCTGCTCTGCCTCACACCCGCGGTGATGTCTCGCTGTTGCCATGACGACGACCAGCGTGATACGATTTCTACGAACGCATCCTGAGCACATCAAAGTACTTTATTTACGCAATGGTTTCATATAGAGTAATGGCTGGCTTAACCACATTTTGTTTCTGTTGCATTGACTTTTTACCCCTGTTAGCTTCAGGCTCGTGGCTACCCATATTAGTGGCAGGGGTTCGACCCCATCCTCTATTTACCTTGAGATATCGCGATCTACTCGTTCGATTTTGAAGAAAAAAATCAACAGCATTTAACTCCTCTAAACATTATCTTTATTTCAAAAAAAAAATAACGGGAGAAAATTTACAGCCATTTTTTAGAGGTATTTTTTCCAACGCAGCTGCAGTAATTACCAAATATTTTAACGCAGATATTTTAGATCGATACAGATTCACCAAAAAAACACAACAAATGGTGTCCCTGATACCCTGAATACAGCAAATTGAGAGTCATCTCTATGATACTATGCATTTGACCGAAATTCTCCCTTTTTCATCAAAGCATCATAGCAACATCAGCCAAAAGTTTGGATTCTCGATGTATTCTCGGTGATTCTCGGTGTACCACCCTGCTCGGTGCTGGGGTCTCCACCCGAACGCGTGGCTCTGGGGGGTATATATTAACCCCTCCCCCCTCCAATCCAGCCCGGTCTGCCTCGGCCCGTGGTTTACGCTTTTGAGAAGTTTGCAAACTCATTTACGATGACAAACAACCTTATTTGCTGAGCACCACATTCAACATGCCATGCTGGAAAGCGGTGACGACCTATTCAGGTGACTATCACTGCGCGTGGCGCGTGGCGCATGAGGGGTGTTGGAAAACAGTTTTAGTTAAACTTTACAACGGTTGGGCCGATTGCGCTCAAATATCGTATGTGGTTGTAGACTATGCAGGTGCAAATTTTGTACATGTCAGGGATGGGGATCAGGGGCGAATCCAGGATTTTCTTAGGCTGGGGGCAACTGGCCCGAGGGCGGCATATTTTGTCGTTAACAGGGGCGGCAGGTCTATAGAGGGGCGCCAACCTGTAATTGAAACGGGTCAAATATACCTCTTTTTAGCGGTAATTTTTACTTTTTAAGCGGCAACTTTTAGGCTACTGTCATTACTTATCGCCGAGGGGGTGTGAAGCTCTTGCGTAAGGTTATTGGACTCGTTTGCTTGACAAAACTCAGAAATATAGGCGATGGCCCTTGCAGTAGATGATAATATGCTAAACTGTATTCCTTAAACTCTTCGTGATGACAGACGAAAGACGGATGATCATGAATTTTTTATAAGGATAACGCTTGATCTAACACCGCGAAGTGGATAATTTTGGCTGACTAGCTGAACATTTAGCTTGCTTACAAGTTAATATTTTTGGAGTAACTGGGCCAACAATTAACGCAAAGAAGAATCTCTGCCAGAAACTCAATGGAATTCATTTTCCTTTCAAAATTTTCATAAGTAATTGTGGTCGTGTGTTATGCCGCAAAGCGGCGCGAAATTTTCCTGATTTTGACTACATTTATTTTAATTTTGACTACAACAATCAATCAATAAATCAATCACACATGTCTTAACCCGCGCGGCGTAGGGGGGTAAATTTTACCCTCCCGTCCCGGCTTCTGTCGATAACTCAAAAACCGCACAAGATATCGACTTCAAACTTACCATACCTTGTTTTGCATCAACTTCACGTCTTGTGAGAAAATTTGGACAAAATTTATTGAGAACTTGTAAAGAAAATAAGGTTTTGATGACGTCATGTCATGCAACTTTTAATGAAAAAATTATGTATAATTGAAAAATCATAGAAAATCTTGTGTAAACGCAATTTGCAAACCAAAACCGCCAAAAGATAGGAAATTAAATTGTCTACCATATGGCGACCTCAGTTTTTTTTAAAAATAGTTTTTATCCCCCGAAATTTCAAAAAACATTTGTTTTCAAAAACGTTTTCGAAAAACATTTTTTCTAAAGCTAATAAGAAATCGGAATATATGTAAGAGATTTATGAATGTACAATATAAATACCAAATTTCAAATCAATATTTCTGATTTTGACTATATTTTCTGATTTTATGATCAGAAAATATTATTTTCTGATTTTATGATCTATATTTCTGATTCTGAATTATAGCTTCTTGATTGTAAGAGACAGATTACGTCTTTTTTGAAAATCACGTTTTTTTGTTTTTTTTACAATATACGAATGAATTAATGTCATTTTTGTTCTTTTGAGGCAAAAATAGCATAGAAACATCTAACTTTTGTTGAGTTTAGTTTATTTCAAAATCTGACCTCAAATGACCCGATTTTGACCTAAATTTCGCCTAAGGGTCAGTTTATGGAGTCAGAATGTAAAAATGAGTACTTGCTTCGAATTCCACATGTAAAAGTGCCCATTAATCATGTGCCGCACGAGTTTCTTTGACATTTTGAAATTGGTTACCTTGTGTGACCTGACCTTCACCTTGACCTTTACCTTATATTATACTTTTGATAACGTAGAATATGACTTACACACCTTGTGAGAGGTTCTGTTTCATAAGATGTAGAATCAAAGACTTTGAATGAGAAACATTGCCCGTCAAGTTGAGAACCTATAATTTGACCTTTGACCTGATCTGTGACGTCACATGTGACCTCCAGGTCAACAAAAGGTATTTCCATGCCGCTCCTACGCGCTTGCAAAGACGGTGTAGTGTGAAAAGGGGCTGTATTCCCTCAAACCGGCTTTGGGTGAGGTACAACGTATACAACGTACAACAGCCCGAAACAAAACATGCACACCAAACAATATGTACAACACAATTGAAAATGGAGGCGGCGGGGTGGCGGATGGAGAAGACCCGATCGGTCCCGCGGTCAGGAGGAGAGTGGCCGAGGCCAGCCGGCCTCTAAGGCTCCGCCACTGGCCCTCTGGCGCGGACCTACGAAACTAACGTCATTTGACAAGCTTGTATTCACCGCATGGAAAGGTCGTTTAAGCTGCGCTGAAACGCTGCATTTATTGTCGCCATTTAAAGTCGCTTTGCTGCTCTTGAAATACTTTTTGTTCCCTCAGAGCACAAAATGCCGCCCACAAAGTGCAATATGCCACCCTCGGAAGTCATAATGCCGCCTCCGAAACTAAAAAGAGTGTCATTCCATGCAGTGTCACTCGGTGTGCCACCAGTTAAAAATAATGAGCCGCCCCTCCCGGTGATATATACGCCCTACACGCGCTCATAGACAGCGACAGCTCCCCTGGAACATAAAATGCCGCCCGTCTTAGCGGCTAAGCCCCCCTGAGTAAGATTGTGCCACTATTCAAAGATTGTGCCACCAATCACCATTCAAAGATTGTGCCACCATTCATCACTAAAGAGCGCCTGAAGAGAATAAAAACCGCCCTTGTTGAGGGAACATTGCGTCTCTCAAGGGGTGCCGATGGCATTTACAGTGCACCTGGAACATGAAAAGCCACCCATGTCATATATGGTGCGCCTCACCTAAAGATGATATCGCCCCAGCACCAAAGAGCGCCCCTAGATTTACTCATTTGTTGCACATTGCTGCTGCGCATATTCTGATCAGAGGGCACGTATTACATTCAAAGCGCCATTAACCCGCCAGTCACTGGGGTATTTTCTATAACGCGAGTCACTGGGGGGGCAATATATTGCCCCCTCGTATCTCTGGAACTATTAGAGCTAGCGACCTGATTCAAACGGCAATAGATAGCCCTCTAAAAATTATCGACAA
>JARBER010085832.1:0-11568 GCA_030265075.1 Balanus glandula
TATATATTTATATATGTATGTACCTATGTATTTTATTCTTATATTAGCCATTTTCACGATAGGTTGTTCCGACACCTTTGTAACATCAAATTGCATTTAAAATTTATTCTGAATCTTATATTCTAAACGCATTTCTGAGGCTATCCTAAAAAATATCGGTTATTCGGTAATATTATCCTCAGGAGCACATAAATCCATCGTGATAACTTCTTTTGTTTTAAAAAGGTTATAAGTATTAATGTCCTCTTAAATTTGCTACTATAATTAAAAAAGAAAAATTGGGGAAATTTCTCAATTTCATCAGGTAAAATTTTACTTTGCTTTTTGCATGTTGTATGAAAAAAGGCTTTAAAGTTTACCAAAGTGTGATACGCCATTAATGAATTGCTTCACAAATGTGCTTGAATATCAACAACAATGGAATCCGTGAAATGAATGTACTTTAACGTGCAGCGAGATGCTTTCCATCAAGATACCGCTATAACCATGACGTTTGTTTTGATACAAATACGAAACAATTGTGAAAGCAGCTTTTTCGCTTTCAAATATTTTCGATGTCAGATATAGATATTAATATTTGAAATCAGATATCAGATATAAAATTTACTCTCTGAACCTTAGTCAAAACTATTATAACTTGTTAAACCGTGTCCGTGGCCCAAATAATGTCACGAGCTCGTAAGCTTATCGGTATCGTGTTGCAGTTCCGGGACTTATAAACCCTGTGACCGGAGCGGGTGGTGGTAGGATGAGAGACGACTGGTCTGGTGCGACATGACGCTACAGCGCCCTCGCACTGGGACAACAGTAGATAACCCACCGTGGCCGGCTTAACATGACATCATGGTTAGAGGTCAGACAGACTCGTTAATCATCTGCTGTTAAATTAATGGTTTGCGCTAGTTATTCTCGCAAGTTCGCGCATATTTACTTAATTGCTGGTGCGGATGGCGCTTTGTTTAGAAGCTCAAATGACTTGCGATATCGTCCGATTTTGATCCCAAGGTAATACTCGATCGCATTACCGACCTGTAGTGAATGAACTACGAAGAGCGAACTCACCCACGAACTAACGCTCCTCGAATTCCTCGGAGATTATGGCCTTTTGCACCAAAATATATACCGTGGTAAGACTCTATTCAACCAAGATTTGGTAAAACGCAGATGACGCCATGCTCGGAGCCCATGTGACCAATTTGGTAAAATAATTCACTAATCGATCTGGTATTGTTTGAAATGGCTTATGTAGAGTTTTGACCACTTTGGTGAAGTATAAGTTGACATATTTGATATTCCGTGGCTTACCTTCAACAATGATATGATGATATGATTCAAATGCGAAGATGGCCACATTCTAAGTGTTGCGAAGCTGAATGGACAAGAGACGCTTTAAAAGACGAAACTGTGATGATCCGATGTGACAGTTTGTTTCTTAGACAGGCTTGCTCTTTAGATAGTGTGCCACATGCTGTGCCGCATTGCAGAGAGATGCTGCGGTGCATTCTAAGCATCCAACCAGAATATTGGCAGGGTGCCAAGGAACAATGGTCTCTGTTTCTCCCATTTGCCGGGTTCTCAAGCACTTTCTAAGTTTCATTTTCCTTACTTCTTGTTATCACAGCGCTTTCTGCATTGCACGTTCTTGTGCAATATTTGCAGTGCAGTTCACTTTTGACTGGCTATTTAAATTTTTCCCCAAGTCTGGTATGCATGTAGGTGCAAAACAATATTTTCAACCATTTCCAGTTTTTTATACAAGCCGTTTTCATGATGGCTTCATGCCGTTTTCGTGATTTTTTTGTATACGCCGGTAATGAGACATACCATTTTTAACAAAGTGAGTTTGGTCATAATTGAAAAAATGAGGATTGATTTCACGGACTAAAACTTCAAATTCATACGTAACAATTGTGGCGTAGAAGTCACTGAAATCGCCACGAAATGATTAGTCGGCCATTTGCCGCCGACCCTACCCGCGTCCCGCACACACATACACTAAGCCAAGCCGCATTGTCCAGCCGCCACTTGTGGTCGTCCTATTCGGCGGCCTGTCAGACGGCAGCATCTGACGGTCAGCACGATTTAGCCAGTCTAGAATGATGATATCCCAAACTGAATAAATATGCTTTAGACGCATTTGTTCTTTTTAAAACGGTTAATTGTGTGTCATAAACTTGTTATGAGCTTAATAGGTGTTTCCATAACTACTAAATAGTGATTATATTGACTTTATTAGTTACTTAGATCTTGGAATGTATAATATATTAAAACTTATATACCAAACCTCAAATATTTTTTCCTAAGTAAAGTTATCCACAGCAGCGTGAAAATTAACTGAAAAACGGGCATTACATATAATTGAATTTGACTATATAATTATAAGCTCCTATGATGAAGTGGGTATTTTCAACTGGCATTCCAGAGTTAGATGCTTTTGCACCCACTCATGTTACTTTTAAGCCGCTGTCTTAGTTTGCACAGCATCTCTTTAGCACTACAGCGTTTCGTACAAGCGCTGCTTTTAACTTCATATTGATCATTCATTTTGTCACTTTGAAATTATATTTTTATTTTGACCAAAATGGGCCGCTCCTCTGCGCATTGTGTGTAAATAGTTTGTTTTGTTTTTTCTAATGTTGTGAAGCATATGTATGCCATATATTTTATCTTTATATTTGCATCTAGTAAATTTTAGGTACACTTTCTCATGTAAAAATCTCATTGACTTCATCTTATTAGTGGTGTAGCCCTGTTGGTGATCACCTGAATATATAAAAAGATAAATAATCTTGATATGTATTTAATATTAAACAGAATCTAGTAAATTGGTACTAATGACTTCGGATGTAGATTGATCGAGATGGTATTCGGTTTGACATGGACAGTTGCAAGTAAAGTTTGGATCACTAAATAATGCATTAATCAAATGTGATGCTTGTCACATAACCAGAAAGTGGCAGCCTACGGATTCAACTGTCTTCTGAGGGAACTGCGCACATAACCAAGACTACTGCACGGTCATGCTTGTCACGAGCGGTGACCTGTTTGTCGGCTTCCTCCGAGAGTGAAGTGAGAGGCAGAGAAAGCCGCCGTCTGCAGCCGTGCTCTGAGCGGCGCCATTAGAGCGGAGGGCAGCCGGTGGCAGCTCTTCCGAGCGGGCGCCGAGCTTCTGTGCCGTCCCCCTCCCACCCCGCCCCCCGGCGGGTCCATGGGTGACCGAGCGCCACCGGCGGGGAAAGCAGGAACGAGCTGCAATTGCTGCCCGCCGCAGAACGGTGGAGACCGCTGCCGGGCCGAGCAGTGTGCATTTAAAAGCAGGGTCTGCTCACTGCTCAGGTATTCCAGCGACTGTTTTACGTCATCCCTCCCATGGTGAGAGTTCAATTGGTCTGGTCTAATTTGAACTCAGAGTATGCAGCGTTCTTAGCCAGTGTAG
This sequence comes from Balanus glandula, assembly GCA_030265075.1. Taxonomy (NCBI): domain Eukaryota; kingdom Metazoa; phylum Arthropoda; class Thecostraca; order Balanomorpha; family Balanidae; genus Balanus; species Balanus glandula. Next base: position 3,437 of record JARBER010085832.1, read on the forward strand.
GGTTCCCCGTGCTTATAAGGACAACTAGTTTTCACTGCGCTAAATATATATTAAAGGCAATGGTGGCAACTAGGAAATGAGATGGTCTCTTATAATTCCAATAATTTACAAGCGAGATATCCGGGGTTTGTTCGGTGCAAGCGATGATGACTAATCAGCTCAATAGTAGCATCATATTGACTAACGTCATTATCGCAGAGATGTTAACAAAACTTATTTTTAGGTTCAATCTCTTTTTGGGTGAAATAATTCAGTCTTGACAGAAACAATGAGTTGTTTTACCAAAGAGAGTGTTTAAATGATGAATTTAAGATTAATTTAGTCAGTGAAAATGACACGTGAGTAGTTGCCAGTGCCCTGCAGGTGACCCACATTTCTTCTTTTTCCGAACGCACGACAAAAACCGTATTTTCTATCATGCAGGTAAATTTTGTGTAAATTTATTGGATGGGGAAGCACTGTTGGAAAACGCTTCTGGTACGCGTAGTGATATTTCTGGCCACACCAATTACTTGTCGTGTGTGTATTACTTGGTAATGTGTTCAACTCCAAGTGAGCCTCATTCTCAGGGATATGTGTATACCTAGTTCACGGGTCAGGTAATGTGTGTCAATGCGTGGAGCCAGGTTCTGTGACCTCCACTAAGAGGTCAAGAGTTGTGAGAAGCGTTGGAGCGAATGCGGAAGACAGAACGGCTTAAGAGCATGCAGATAGTGAGTGAAGTACACAACATTGTCACACACTTAAAACCGACTTCCAGCATAGCCGTGTATTCTGTAACGAGCAAGATTCATTGCTCTCAAACCAGGTTATGTCTTTAGCTGTTGCTAACATTGCCGACTTTGCTGTTCACTCGTTTTTATTACACGGTACCAAGCATAAAAAACATCTTCTCAATATCAATAAGGTGTAGGTATAAATACGTTAGTCGTCATCAGGCTTAAATAATACGCTACGTTGACGCGTAAGAAACGCGCAATACTCCGATAGCACACACTGGAAAATCTACTCCTGTGACAAATTCAGAGTATTCATCAGAAGCAGCACAAAATAAATATTTAAATACGAGAAAGATAGGAGGGAAGAAGAGCACATCATGTCAACATACAGCAATCCATCCGCATAGCCACAAAGAAGCTTGCAGCAATCACCACTCGCCATCCTTACTCACACATTCTCCGTCCCCTGACAAACAGACAATCCATCACACACGCCCATTGTCGTATTCAATAACCCGCTGGCTAGACCAGACATCCGTGTCTGGCGCGCCAGTTTGACGCTGTTTGGCGGCTCCTCTGCGCGAGGGAGGTCAGGTACGTGTCCTCCGCCGAGCCCGCTCCGTCCTCCGCCGAGCCCGCCTCAGTTGCGGTCGGCGCCGTAGTTGTAGCGGAAGCTGACGCCGCTGCTGCCTCCCAGGGAGAAGCTGCTGTAGCTTCCCGAGCTGGAGGAGCGTCCGGAGCTCGCGGCCGCCGGCCGAGCGGTCGGGTAGCGCGGGGCTGCCGCGGCCCGCGACGGGAAGGCCGTGAAGGGGGATGCGGCAGGGGCAGGGGCGTACTGGGGCTCAGGGGCGTACTGGGGCTGAGGAGCGTACTGAGGCTCAGGGGCATACTGAGGCGGCTCGGGAGCGTACTGGGGCTGGGGAGCGTACTGGGGCTGGGGGGCGTACTGAGGCTCGGGGACGTACTGGGGCTGGGGCTCGGGGGCGTACTGGGGCTGGGGGAAGTACTGCGGCTGGGGCTCGGGGGCGTACTGCGGCTGGGGTTCGGGGGCATACTGCGGCTGCGGCTGCGGTTGGTAGCGGGGGAAGGGCCGCGGGGCCGGCTGTGGGGGCTGGGAGTACTGCCTAGCGGGGGCGGCAGCCAGGGCCGGGGCGCGGCCGTAGCCTCCACGCTGTAACACGAAAAGATAGACTTAGTGAAGGAAGAAGATTGATCAGCAGTGAAGCAGACACAAGATACAAGAGGCATCGTTAGTAGCCGAGTGGTCGTCACAAGGCACAGATGCAGACAAGAGAGAGATACACAGTTCACAGAAGGGATCGACGTCGACTGAGGTCAGCAACGACAATCACGAATTAGTCGGCAGTTCATGCAGGTGGGTCAGGGTCTGTTCGTCCGGCATATAGGCGACAGCAGTAATGCAAAGACTAGTGAAGGTGGCACAGGTAAGGCCGACACTAGCAAGAAGTACAAATATACAACTGGACAGAGAGTAGATGCCGACGATGTGTTGTCCTCCCGTGTAATCGTTGAAGACGGAATCGTTGAGAGTGCGGAATAAAAAGTCTTAGAAAATAGAAACGGAAATTGTATATCAATGTTACGGATTGAAAATTAGATTATGCATCGTAATGACTTATATAATGACTATATTCTGTTGCTCATTACCAGGAATTATGTCATACCTAGTAGCCCGCGTGTGGCCTGCATTCAAAAATTCCACTTCTTTAACAAAGTTGCAAATTTTTCAAACTGAGTGTTCCTTCGGATTCAAACGATGCCAAGGTGGACGTGTCTGATGTCTATAGCAGGGTGGCATTACCGTCGCACATGGACGTCCCGCCCAATCGGCCACCCTCTGCCCTGGCTTCCCTCGGGTGGTCACCGCTGTCGGCGGCGGCGTTTGATCAGCTCGGAGGCGGCAGCCCCTCCCACACCGGAGGTGCTTTATAGGCAGCCGGCTGATTGGCTGGATTGCCGGCCGACGGGCGACGGTCGGCGGTCAGCCGTGTATTTAGGTCGGCTGTGTCATGAGTCGGTGTTTGACCTCAGTCCTGGATCCCCCGCCTCCAAGGCCGGCCGCGGGAGAGCTGGTGTGACGTAAAAGCGTGTGGGACCCGCTTCAGGCCCAACCCGACCCTGCTCCGGCCGCCGGCCCGCCCGGCCGACCGGCCCGCCCGGCGCGCCCTGCCAAACCGACCGTGCACACGTCTCCCCGCCTCTGCCTCGCGGCGCGGCGGCCACCCCGATTCAATGGGTACCGATGGGAGCGGCTGTTTTTATCGCGGGCCCCCACGCACGCCCAGAGCGGCCGCGCTGTGATGAAACTGGCGCGCCGTAATGGCCACCGTGAGTGGCAGCTCTCTCGGCGGGGCCGGCCGGGAGTGGACGGCAACAATCGTCAGTGGGCTCCGTCGGCCGACAGAGCAGCCTCACTCGGAGAGCAGAATGGCCAGCTCGTGTTTGTGAATCGTTAGACGTGCAGAAGTCAAGGTCGGGAGGGTGGCACGAAGGTGACCCGACAAATCAACGTGATATGGATGACTTGCGTGGCATGACGGCTATATCCTGAGGAAATATGGGTCACTGACAATACTTCATGTAAAATTTATACTGGTTACGCCGTAGTAATCAACTGCTTACATGCCGTAGTAATCAACTTGTTATTACATGTTAGGCAGGTAAAGTGACGAGCAGATTCTGCGTAATTAGTTAATCAAAATGCTTTTGATTTGAAGTTTGGACAGTAATTTATGTTTGCAAGCTTTTTATGCGTCACTGGAAAAATATCGAAAAACTAACGTACTACCTTTCCGTCAAAACTGCACCATTTATTTGCATTCTCTTATGCTTATCGTAACGATACATATATTTTAAATAATTATTTATGTGACAGATAAATAGCTTTGTTTTGATAATGTCATATACTAACTGTTGTCTTTTTTGTCTTGTGTACTTGTCTCCGTGTCCCCATTGCATCCATTGTAACTTGCGCATCTATGTACCCTTCCGGTCGTCTCATCTGCGGCCCGTGTATCCCCCTCCCCTCCCCCAGCTGCCCACAGAGGATGGAGCCGCTGTAGCCTCCCCGTCTTTCTCACCTGCGGCTGCACGCCCAGCATCTTCAGACTGGGTGGCACGTTCAGGCTGCGCCGGTCGATGAGGACGTGACCGAAGTCGGCCGAGTACTGGCGGCACCAGATGCTCAGGAAGCCGATGTCGAACACGGTCTTGTCGCCAGGCAGCGTGAGCACCACCGTCTTGCGGTTGTACTTCTTGAGCGGGTTCTGTCCGCCGTTCTCGTCAGGCACGATGAAGCCGGAGCTGGACGGGTTGCGTCCCTTACCGGCCCAGAAGTGCGCGTCTGTGGGGAAAATGAAGCGTCAAGGCCGTGCAATATGGGCTTCAGGTATGATAGAAAGATATTGAAGACAGTTTTATCATTAGCTATCCACACAGCTGACACCAGTCACTAACGCAATCTCAATGAACAAGGTCAGGGTGGTGTGACAATGGTTGCAATCATAGTCATTACAACCACTTACAAATGTGCCAAGGACCGTCGAGCGCTGAGCGCCCCGACTTCCTACAACACTGATGTCGATCGGCTGCTCTACATTCAGATGAAGTGTCGCTGTAGATCGCTATCAGCGCTCACGCAATCCACTCATTAACGGCAAATCGCCGACCGCACTGCCAGGTGAAGGTGAGGAAAGGCGTCGGTCGCGTCGCGTCGCGTCGCGTCGCGTCGCGTCGCGGTGACATATACCTGGCGTGCGACGGAGTCGGGGGTGCAGCTCCAGGCACAGGCGGTCTAGATCGGGGCGTCGCTCGGGTCAGTCGGCCGCCGCCTTTCCGCTGCGGGTGGCGGCCGGACGGTCGTGTTCGTCGCTACATCGTCCGTCCGTCGGTCACGCAGGATAGGGCGCGTCAAGTGGGTTAGTGGTGCCTCACGCTCCGCTGCAGTCGCCCGTGTCGGTGTTAGGTGCCGGTGAGGGCGTTGTCGTCGCCGCCGGCGCGGCCGGGTGGACTGACCGGCGCGGTGGCGGCGGGGCGGAGCGGGTTGGGACACGGCCCAGCGACAGAGGGTGGCGAGGCGTGAAGCCGAGGACAGGGTGTGTCAACTCGGTGAAAAGAGACTCGGACGTGCAAGGATCGATGACTCGGTGGAGGCTGGTGACATCACCAGTCGTGAGCAGTTTGGGGTGTACACTGCGCATGCGGGGGAGGGGGGGTTGGAGACAGGCGAGTCAAGATGTCTGTAATCAGAGTAGATTGTCAAGTGTCGGTTCATTCAGAAGAAAGCACTTCGTTGAACGTCAGAGTGGAAAAGGCTGCAGTTTTATCAGAATATTTGTATTCAAGTAAAGCTACAAAAAAGAAGAGAGCAGGAAGAGTGTCTATCCTATAAGCCCCATTCCTTCACCTGCAAAAGCTATGCAAACCAATACACCGTTTCTGTAAACTACCGTACACCAATAAAACGGTAACCAAACTTTAACGCGTGTAACAAGCTCGATAAAACCAAACGAACGGCAAGTTTTCATAATGGCTGTTTTCACGATGGATTATTGCGCCGCAGAGGATAACATTACTGAGTTTTTTTTTACAATAGCCTTAATTTCGTTTTCAGTATATAAGCTTCAGGATGCATTTGTACATGCAATGTTGTGATAGAAATGTTTCACATGGAACATTTCTGGCATAAAATGCTCGTAAAATGCATCTGATATCCCCGAAACAAAATTGAGGCTTTCCTCAAAAACCTTAGTAATATCATCCTCAGCAGCGCCCAAATTCATCGTGAAAACAACTAATTTATCAGCACAAGCAGCGCCTGTTGACGCATGAAATCTGGCACGGCTCTTGAGATCCCACGCGCTGGTGACGCGAGCGGCACAGCTCGCTGTTGCCCCATCACGCGCGAACGGCAGTCGGTGTGACGTGGACGTCCGACATCCTCAGCGACAGACGCCCTCCTCGGCTCCCTCAGTCCAGTGACCACTGACTGACGACGTCCCGGTCTGGTCCCGGTCTGGTCCAGTCTGGTCCCGGTCTGGTCCGGTCTGGTCCGGTCTGGTCCCGGTGTCTCGGTCAGGTCGTGTCAGGTCGTGTGGGCCGGCGATCGAGTCAGAAGCGGTGGCGGAGGCGGCGGCGCCGGGCGGCCCACTCACCTGGGCCCTCGCCGTCGTAGGTGAAGTCGGGAATGAGCAGCGTCTGCGCGTCCACGGCCACCACGTCTCCGGAGGCCACGCCGTGCTCCAGCGTCACCATCTTGCCGAGCTTCTGCGGCCGCGGGTAGTCGGCGACGGGGTACGGCAGGATCACGTTACCGAAGTCCACCTGCGGGCAGAGCCGCGACGCGGCGGGTCAGCAGACGAGGACGACGAGCGGCGCCCGCTGGTCAGTGCCGCCCAAACATGGTTCGTGAGGCTATCGAGCTCACGCTCACGGAAGTATAATGCTCACTCACCGTGTCGCCATAACTAGAAAATGGTTCCGGTCAGATAACATATCTGTCTTGTCTTGACAACGAGACGTCCCCGACGCTAGAGATAACATTTGAGGCAGCCTTGTCCCAGTTCGGAGGACCTGCCGTCCGTGGTTTCACGTCACGTACAGCGGGGGCATACAGAGCGCCTGTCACTGCACGTTAGTGTTATCTCACGCAGACATCTGAGCGCGTCTCAGTCTCATCATGATCTGGCGAGTCATCCGATTCACCAGCAGCCACTGTCGGGCGCGCTGCCGCTGCTCAGGGGGCTCCAGGGAGCCGCCGACAGGGAGTCTTCTTGGCCTTCACGCGAGGTCACAGGGCAGACGGGCGGTCAGCCAGCCGACCAGCTGCAGCCCCTCCCAGTCACCCCCCCCCCCGTCCCTCGACAGCTGGGCGGCCGCCGCGCGGGAGGAGGAGGAGAGGTCAGGGTCAGCCCGCCACCCCGCCCCGCCTCGCCCCAGCCTTGATCAGATAACGCCGGTCCTAGGACAAGGTCAGTCCTGCGCCCCTGACCGGACTCCACGCCACAGCCGACTACAGCCGACGGCTACGTGACAGCGCAGTGTTCCATGAGATTGAGTGAGATTTAACGGCGTAGTGTCCCATGACGTGAGATTTAACGACGTAGTGTCCCATGAGATGATATGAGATTTAACAGTACAGTGTCTCATGGTATGATGGGAGGGCTTACGGTGCAATGTCCTATGATATAGCGTGATATTTAACGGCGCAATTTCTCATGAGATGATGTGAGATTCAACGGCGTAATGTCACTTGAGATGACGTGAGATTAACGGCGCAGTATGAGATGACGCAACATTCAACGGCGTAGAGTGCAATGATATAGTGTGAGATTTAACAGCGCAATGTCACATGATATAACGTGTCATTTGACGGAGTGTGGGAGGTGTTTCAAAACTGCATCTGATGGCGGTCTGTCAAACATGGGAAAATATGATAAACGCTTGAAGTCTAGAAATCACTAACGCATATTGTTGACCGTCACGTCGGTCTTCATGTGTCAAAAGTGAGGTTGCACACACATAATATACAATTTCACTACCAAAACACTCAAATCATAATATTTGTTCTCACGATTGATTGTTGTGCAGTGAGGATAGGATTTTTAAAGTCTTTAGAGTTTTGATGTTCGATATATTTTGATGAAGCTTCATTAGACCGAGTTATATATATATATATATATATATATATATATATGTGTGTGTGTGTGTGTGTGTGTACATCACTAGAATGGCTATTTCCAGCAAATTGAGTGACGTTTTCACGGAATATCCACGCCATGTTCCGTCAAGGTGTTCTCGTCCCACTTACCGAGTAGGCCTTGCACCAGACGGACACCCACTGGACCTTGTCCATGGTGACGCCACTGGGCAGCGTCAGGGTGATGTCCTTATTGCGGTACGCCTTCAATGGCTCTGTTCTGAAAACAATGGCACACAACCGGCGGTAATTACCAGATACGTGACAATAATATTGCTAGACGCTTTGAAACTGACACAATAAGCAGTAGCATAACATTTCAAGTTTTCATCACACCCGTGAAAGCTATAACAGAACAGAAGTTGATCCACCTATAGTTCGAAACGGGTAACATCGGTAAAGCTATACAGTCATACACAATATCTGTAGCTACATTTGATGCATAGGCTTTGATTTCCAGCCAATGCGATGCTAATAGAAGTCTAAATATGGTGTGATAGGCGTACACACATAATCCAATGAGAACAGCACCAGCAAGGCGTCGTACGACCTTCGTATGTAATGTCCGTGACTAATAACACCACCACCGTCTGAGAGCGGTCAGCCGGCCGGCCGGTCAGTCGCTAGACGGTGGTGAAGCCGCCTGCGTCAGTCCGTCGTCACAGCCACCCGTCTGCCGGCGGCGGGCGGCAGGG
>JARBER010085943.1:0-11567 GCA_030265075.1 Balanus glandula
GCACGCAGTTTATTGTCTGAAGCGCGTCATTTTGTGTAACATTGTGAATTGCGTGTTTTAGAGGTGATGGTTTATTGGCATCGAAACAAAACATTCGCAAAACATAATTTAAGTAAAAAATCAATTAAAGGAGCTTCAAACGTGAATTTTAACGTATCCAATAATTCAAGCAATAGCTTCTTTACGTAAGAAAAATATATTTGACATTCGATGTCAGTAGACCCACTCCCTTTAAATAAAAATTCCGCGATCGCGGGATTGCGATCGCGGAACGCCAAATTTCCGATCGCGGAATAGCGATAGCGGACCACCTATTTTTGGATCGCGTGCCTAGCACTGCAGAGAACTAAACCACAATATGCGAGAGTGTTGAACCTGGTGGAATACCAAAGCCAATTGACCAATAAAACCATGACATCAGAGGCCTCTTGCACCGCACAATCTACCACGGTAGATTATTTTTTGGTACGTTTTTTTTTGCACAGTTGCGGTAAGGAATAAAAAAAGATAATAATCAGTATTGGTAGATCGGTAAGAACCAAATTAATATCCATTATTCTTAGCTTATTTTCTTACCTCAGTCGTGCAAGAGAAGCGTACTAAAAATGTATCTACCGCGGTAGAATGTGTGGTGAAAGAGGCCTCAGGGCTACTTCGGCGTCGAAATTCGCCCTCTAGATTGAATTAAACACAAATAAATGCCACCACTGAATGCGCTACTGCCTACTGATGTCTTCATTTATCTATGACCTAATAATTATGAAATGGTTTAGTCAGTTTTTATTAAATATTCTAAGGCGCCGTCGGTCTACAGTGCACCGAGCGACGGACCGTCCGTAGAACGGTCTGCAGCGGCGCCACAGCCTCCCCCCCCCCACACCCGCCAGCTGGGCCCCCTACAGACCTGACCCGTTACTTCCACCGACCCTTTGGGAGTAGGCAAAGCCAAACCAGCAGCTCGATAAATGACTCATCTCCACGAGCCAGACAGATCAGCATTGCGCACATGCGATTTTGATTTACTTTTGCGTAACGAAAACTACGCATAATTCGGCTACCCTCCCGAACCGCCCGGACGCGCCTCTAGCGCCACTGGTAACGATTTCACAATCGGCCTTCGCCGCGCCCCCACGGCCGACCAATGGGAGCTGGCGCCGGGGAGGCTGGGCCGCTGACGTCACACCGCCAGGCTGCAGCACCAGCGCGCCGCCGTATAGGCAAGGTCGGCGCGCCCGGCGGCCAGCTGTCATTTGGCACCGCGGCCAGCCACAGAGAGTCGCGTCAGTGGGTGTATAAAGCCGCCGCTCGGTGATGAGCGCTTTTTCGGCGAACAGCTCTCCGGCAGGTCGGTCGTGTCTCGGCGCAGTCTCCGCGGCTCGGTCCGTCTCGGCGCCAGCTCCTCTCGGAGGGAGCGCCCCGCCCCGCCCCAGCGCGACCTCAGCTGACGTGGCAGCCGCCGCCCTGGCCCTGACGACAGCTGGCCTGCCGAAGCTCGTCTCCACACACCCGGTGGTGGCGCTGCCCTGTGTCAGTGTGCACGGTGCCGTCTCCGCCGCCCCGTCTCCGGCCGTCTCCCGCGCTGTGTCTCCGTCTGTGTCTCCCGCGGCGGCCATGTCTCCGTCGACTGCCTCTCCGGGCCTGCGGCGGCCGCTGCCGCTGCAGCACCTGGCGGGCGGCGTGGCCGGCGGCGTCACCTCCACCCTGCTGCTGCACCCGCTCGACCTCATCAAGATCCGCTTCGCCGTGGAGGACGTGGGCAGGGGGACGCGCTACTCGGGCGTGGCCAACGCGCTGACCACCATCACCAGCTCGGAGGGAGTCCGGGGCCTCTACCGCGGCGTCATGCCCAACCTGCTCGGAGCCGGCTCGTCCTGGGGACTCTACTTCATGTTGTAAGTACCGGCTAGATGTACCGGATACCGGATCTAGTCTTTGTGTGACGTTTGAGTGCTTCCTGGCATTGAACAGTGTGCACTGTGTAGCTTCCCAGTAACGGCGCTGGTCACCATTGTGACTTAGCGACCGTCTACTAATTACGTAACGCATGAAGTTACGTAATTAATGGGTAGTCAAGCATAGCGTAACTATTTGTGATTTGTGGTTTACTTCAGCACTGACGTTTTGTGACACAGGGGAGGGTGGGGTCGAAAATCGGCAAAAAATGCGTTACGTAATTTATTAACGAACTCTTATTCAGTCCTTCCGGGTATAGCTTAGTTTTCTGCATACGCCCGGGATCCATGTAAGGTTAGGAGTGCCTTCGGTGAACGGTCCTTTGCATAGGTTCTGGGAAGTCCCTGAGCTGTAACTGCACGGGAAGGCCGAGTCCGGGCGGGAGAGACGAGGGAGTGCAGATTTCCGAGAATCGAGACGACGATGACTCGTGGTTTATCCGACAGTTACGCAATCTGTATGTAGAACGCGGCAAAGTCCCCACTTGATAACTAGACAAATCCCCACTTCACAACGCAGCAAGACTGCGCCAGACTTCCCGTTATCGATCTCCGGTCCCAGCCAGCTTACATAAACGATCGATGTCACGCTGTCGTGACGTCATGGCGGCGCCTGCTCAGTGCTCAGCTGACCGACCCCTGGCTGACCTCCGGCTGACCTCCGGCTGACCTTCGCCACTCCCGCCCCCAGCTACAGCTCGCTCAAGTCGTGGATGCAGTCTGGCGACTCTTCGCGGGACCTGGGCGCCGCGCGCCACATGCTGGTCGCCTCCGAGGCCGGCGTGCTGACATTGGCGCTGACCAACCCCATCAGCGTGGTGCGGACAAGGTGAGCGACGGCGGCGACATCTATAGAGCGCGCCGCGAACCACAGCCAGGGCCGGTACTATTCCACTGCGTTCAAGGTGAACGACACACCCCAGCGTGACTATGCACTGTGAAGTGTACAATGTTATTAGGCTGACAAGGATCAATGCGGAGGCAGAACTGAGCAGACTCGATAACAACCAAACCCGTTCACACATCTCTGAAGTAACTAGTCAGTCGTGAACTTCAGACAACACCGCATTTGAGCGGCTTAACCGAGCATTAGATGTCGGGACCCCACCTCACCACGGTCTCTGCCCGCTCCCCGTACCACGCTGATCGCTGGCCTCTCCCGTGCCGTCTCCCGTGCTATCTCCCACCTCCCGTGCCGTCTCCCATTTCCCGTGCTGTCTCCCGTCTCCCGTGATGACACCCGTCTCCCACCTCCCGTGATGTCTCCCGTCTCCCGCGCTGACTCCCGTCTCCCCTGCTCGGCAGACTGTGTCTGCAGACCTCTCTCGACGCCTCGCTGCCGGAGAGCCAGCGCTTCTCGGGCATGTTGGACGCGCTGCGGAAGACCTACCGGGCGGAGGGCGCCCGCGGCCTGTACCGCGGCTTCGTGCCCGGCGTCTGGGGCGTCTCGCACGGCGCCCTCCAGTTCATGGCCTACGAGGAGCTCAAGGGCCGCTTCAACCGGCACCGAAACCTGCCGGTGAACCACGCGCTGTCCACCGGCGAGTACCTGCAGTTCGCGGCGCTCTCCAAACTGTTCGCCGCCTGCATCACATACCCGTACCAGGTACGTTGGAGGAGCCCCGTACGGTGATGTCAATGTCCATCCCCGTTTCAACGGGGGAGCTAAATCGAGGGACTAACTGATGACAATGAACGATAGTGATTCTTTAATCTAGCGTTGATGGAATAATCATCACAATCGCCAAATCAGCTAACTAGCTCTTCATCCTGAATCCATCATGTAGAACTTAAGTGTCAAGAAGACAGTCAAGGCGCAACATCCGCCAGTGAATATCAGTGTTGCGTTGCGGCACATTGCATTGTACACGGCGTGTGCCGGTGTCCAGCGATGTACCGCAGAATCTGCCGGGGGTGTCAGTGTCGTGTCGTGCTGCGGGGCGTGTCCGGTGTCACAACTCTCCCCGCAGCGATGCTGACCCGCCCCCCTCTCCCCTCAGGTGGTGCGCGCCCGGCTGCAGGACCACCGCGTCAGCTACTCGGGCTCGATGGACGTGATCCAGCGGATCCTGCGCTCGGAGGGGCCGCGCGGCCTGTACCGCGGCCTGACACCCTACCTGCTGCACGTCACACCCAACGTCTGCTGCGTGTTCCTCGTCTACGAGCTGGTGACGGGCGCCGGCAGTCGGTGACGGGCGCCGGCGGTCGGTGATCGGACGCCCGGCACGGTGCCGCCTGTAGAGGAACCTTAGCGCTTTCGGAGGAGCCGCAGTGACTGTCAAGACAGTGGCGAACAGTGACAGTGGCGGGATAGTAGTGAAATGACTGGCTGTTGACGTCACCAGTCCGGGGAGACGAATCCCCCGCCGGCTGCGTGGACATCTGACGGCATCGCGAGGCGGTGAGATGGCCCTGCGGGGGTGGTTGTTCTCAAAGCAGACCGGGACTCCTTGGCGTCGCCGTGGTCGTATCGAGCGCTGACGACCGCCGTGGCATTTATTGATTCGCAGTGTGATGTGTATTGTTATCACTAGCTGAGGTCTTATTACATGACTATGTGTAAATGAAGGCGAATGTTTCCATACCACACGATATTGTATTGTTCATCCCATGTTCAACCATGGCACGAGATGTGCTTCGTGCTGTTTCAAGTTTATCGTAATGACTATGTGACTGGGGTGTGCAGGACATGCTGTCCTTTGTTCCATATCTATCTGCGTTGCGTGTGGTTTTACACATGTGCCGTGGTGATAACATGTTAAATTATTACACCGTTCTGATCTGAAAGCTGATTGATCAAGTGTACAAACCTCGAAGGTGGGCGGCTCCCGCACGATGTAGTGATGTTCGTCGCGGAGAAGGATATCTCAGGCTTTAGTTGATAATACATCAGCCGAACGAAACACAAAACGTTTCTTACCAGGTACAATTGAAAATGTGATGTACAGCCAGCAATTAACTCACCTATTAGCACCCCAGATGCACTAGAGATTAAGACTGATGAACGAAAACTCACTTAGAGACACGAGGATGGCCAATCGAAAATAAGTCTAACAGGCGGTAGGCGGTTGGTCAAAAAAGATGAGACTCTGGGGGATTGAAAGGCTTTTAACGACCAAAGGAACCTGCGAACGGATCTGATCTTCAGGAAGCGAGGCGCAAGCAAATGATAGTCAAATTACCAAGCCAAATCCCAGACAGTCCTCTGATTTGTATTACAGCATTAATATAATCCATTAAACAAGACAAGGGACTGCTGAGAGACGAACCACAAACAACACGTGTGCCACATCCCCTTCTCTGGGAAAACAAAACAAACAACCGGAAAATCATCTGCCAAAGGAGCAGTCTGCTTTCCTCCCTGGCATGACACTATGCTGTCATACCAACCACACAGCCGAGTGCCGACAGAGCCCAAAAGGTACCGGGAATTCCCCGACCCCGCCGTGCCCTCTCTCCTCTATCCCACTCCGTTTGCATTGGGTCTCCAATACAAACACCGGCACCAAGAGAAACACCTTCACGCTGTTAGCGTCATTTCCAGTGGCTCCCCAGGAGCACGCTCGCCACACCTGCCGAGGTGAAGTTCCCCGCACCCGGTAAAGGTCCAGGCCGCAGGTACCGCAGCCGGGGACAGCCGGTCTCCCCCACTCCACCTGGTCCGCGGCCCTCTCAGCCGACCAACCACAGCTCCCGGCGTCCGCGGCCCCCTCAGCCGACCAAACACAGCTGCCGGCGTCCGCGGCCCCCTCAGGCGACCAACCACAGCTCCCGGCGTCCGCGGCCCCCTCAGCCGACCCAACCACAGCTCCCGGCGTCCGCGGCCCCCTCAGCCGACCCAACCACAACTGCCGGCGTCCGCGGCCCACTCAGCCGACCCAACCACAACTGCCCGCGTCCGCGGCCCCCTCAGCCGACCCAACCACAGCTGCCGGCGTCCGCGGCCCCCTCAGCCGACCCATCACAGCTGCCGGCGTCCGCGGCCCCGGCGACCAGCAGCACGGTGGGCCGGCTGTTGTCACCGCACACACAGCCTGCCTCCTCCAACACGGCCTCACACAGATACCTGCAGTATGCACCGCCTCTAACACGGCCTCACACAGACACCTGCAGTATGCACCGCCTCTAACACGGCCTCAGAGGAACACACCTGGAGCGGTGACGCTGCTCCCGGAGCAGCTCAGCTCAGTTCAGCTCAGCCCAGCTCACCCCAGTTCACCTCAGTTCACCTCAGCTCAGCTCACCTCAGCTCAGCTCAGCTCAGCTCAGCTCGGCTCGGCTCGGCTCGGCTCGGCTCGGCTCGGCTCGGCTCGGCTCGGCTCGGCTCGGTTCGGTTCGGCTCGGCTTAGCTCGTCCTCAGCTTAGCTTGGTTAAGCTCAGCTCAGCTCAACAACTCAGCTATCTCAGTTCATATCAGCGAAGTCATGGCTGATGTTTGGGAAGCGGCAGGAGAGTGTATACATCAGGTGCGTTACCTACTGTTCAACTGGGGGATAGACATCAGGTGCGTCTTTTACTGTCGAACTGGGGGATAGACCTCAGGTGCGTGTTCTTCTGTATAACTGAGTCACTGCTGTGCCTCTGGTTCTAGTTCGCTCTATTTACATTTAGTATTTTCCCTGGGGGATCCATCGAATTCAAACCTGCATATAGTTCCTCAATGCACTCGGGGTTGCACGTCAAGTTGACTCTGAATTTTCGATGTTTACCACTTGTGTTAGTTTGTTCCTTGATCATTTTATCTCTTATTTGCCCTAAGTCTCTTTTTTTATTAGGTACTTGGCTTGGGCTGACCCTTAATAAATAATCATTTCCGTTTAGCCTCTCAACAAATGTCAACAGATTATCATGCTTTTCCCTTAGGCTTTGAGGTTATCTGGCTGTTACCACTTTGTTATGTAGACTGGTGGATCGCATGACGGTAATTGAAGTTTGCGTGCGCCACAATTAATATTACTATGCGATTACATTATGAGGTGGCCCGTTGTGTTGGTGGCGAGTAGAGCGAAATGTCAAAAGAACACGCCATACTCGTCACAGCCTGGCTTCACTCATCACCCGTCTTCATCCATCACACAGTCTTCACCTGTCACACCGTCTTCACTCGAGTCTCACGTCCGTCAAACATCTGAGACTATGGCTAACAAGATAGAAAGCGTCAGCTGCTTGCTGACTGATTAAAACAAAATAGATATCCGAATCTGTCTTTGTTAGAAAAGCATGGCGCCCATTGTCAGCGCTATAATTACCCGGCGTTGTCGGCCCCTCTCGATCAGGCCATCAGACCACTGTGGCAGTGGGCCGCCACAGTGGGGGCCATTGGTGAAACTCGAATGGCATCGGCTATTGATGAGGGGTGTTGACCTGTCCGTCCCGCCTGTGACAACTGACAAGTCGTCTGTTCCGTCTGTGACGTGACGTCTGTTTCGTCTGTGACGAGTCATCTTCGTCGTTTGCCATGATCGGTCTCTAACGCCGGTGTAACGAACAGTTTGTTTACTCGGGCTAGATCCTAATAGCTAAATCATAAAGCGTTCTTAAAATATGTAAATCAAGTCTTGTTTTCACCTCCAATGGGAATGACATGCTGTCTGTACTTTCCATATGCCAGTCTTTATTGACTCTCAGTCTACAGACACACTGCGCCAGACATTCCAGGTTCCACGCTGTATGGCGGTGCTGGTGAACGCCTGACAAACGCCTAGTAAATTCCTTGCCCACCTGTTCTCAACCCAACAGGTTTCACCTGTTCCGTGGAGCCGTTTTGTGACATTCCGTTTCGGGGACGATTTTTCAGCTGAAAGGGCTTTACGGGCTGAATGGAAACGGTATAGCATGAATCAGACTGATAAGTTCACCCACCATGACCATGGTCTGGTAGTGGTATATTGCAACTGTTCTGGACTTAACTTAATTAAAGTGTAAGTTTGGCTCTTGCCGAAACAGCGGTGATCAACGTCCACTCAGTTACAAAGGGGCATCTACTCGACATGGGTATTGGATATACTTACCTGTAGTGAGATGTTAAATGATCCATTGAGCTGCAAATGGCGACCTAAAACGGCTGACCTGTGGCTACGCTGCGATAAACCGTATTCCTATCGCATGCAACCAGAGCAAATCAAATAATAAATTAGCGGCTGGGCATACAATACAACCTGGTATCCGCGGCGCTCTCAAACATGAAGCGTCATCACCAATCAAATCATAATAGGGTTTCCTCAGTAGTTGCATATGTTTGCCTTTCTCTGCTATGTCGGCTGCCAGTGTTTTCCCGCGGAGTTTCGCTGACAGGCGACTGTGATTGGTCACTATCGGGCAGCAGTGACTATGATTGGTCAACGTCCTGCGGTGGTGACTGATTGGTCGACATCTCGCGGCGGCTTCTCTGTGGCCACTCCGTTTCTCACGGACAGCTGTAGATTGTGGTCTCTCTCGCTGACACCGCTACCGACTCCGCTCACTACTCTCACTGGTCGAAATATGTTCCCATTGCACGATGTTTTGTCGCAATTGTATGCACGATGAAGCCATATACCCAGCAGTCTGTCGATATCTGTGGTTACGCCAATATAAAGAGTCATACGCCGTTCCGTCAAGTATGAGTCGAGACTGGCGTTAGCGGTCCGAAAACGGGAACAGGCCAGGTTGGCCGTGAAGTCAAGGACCTGACAAGTGGCATTACGTTAATACGTTAGCTGTGTATGTAGGTAGATAGATACACTGGTCATTGGGTGGTGTGGGGTAGGTTAGGAAAGTGCCTGTTCCCGTCGCGCCTCTAACCGCGTCCAAGTTGCTCCAACTGCAACTGCTCCTATTCTTTTTCACCTGAGGTCAGGTCACGGGACGTGACACGCCGGTCAGTGACACGCCAGTGGGGGGTCAGGTCACGGGGCCGTGACACGCCGGCCAGTGACCCACCAGGGGAGGGAGAGGTCGTCTGGAGAACGGGTCACCTCTTTCTAGCGCTGGGTCGTGCCGCCCGGCGCTGGCTCGCTAAAATAGACAATGTGGAGTGAGTTCACGACGCGGTCTGGCTGACGGCTGTATATGGACGGCAGTGGGTGGGGCTGGTGGAGAGGAAGGGCTGGGTTTGAACGCGCACAGATCAGGCTATGGTGAGGTCATGACGGTAATCTGAAATGAGGGTGAAAGGGGTGGGTGGAGAGTAAGGGTTAGCCTCGACGGCGCGTAGATCAGGCTGTGGTGAGGTCGTCACGGTGATCTGAACTGAGGGTGAAAGGGGTGGGGGTGTGTGAAAGTTAGCTAACGCAATGGCTCCTCTATTGAGGTATCGAGCGAGGTGGGCTGTGGTCTGGTGGGTGTGGCCACCTGTGGGCTCGGTATATGTGTCGCAGTGATTGTGATGGGCTTCTGGGTTTCGTAGTACGTTCTTGTATTCGTCATCTGTGTCGCAGTGAGTGTGTTGGTTGCTGAGTGTGCCCTTCCCTGGCTGTGTTGCGATTGTAACGCAGTGCCCCTCCCTCCCCTCCTGGTACTGACTGTGTGTCTTTCTTGTGTTGCAGGTGAGTTCTGGGTTTATCCAGTGGCGGTGGAGTGGCGCAGATGAATGAACGGTGGGTGAGTGTTGAGCTGAGTTCAGAGTTGAGTTGATATTTCGGTGCTGTGCGCTTTCTGTTCCCTTCAGTCAGTCTGAAGTCCAATCCACTCGCTTGAATCCCTTTCACCTGACGTCACTCCAATCGCTCTTCACGTCCTCAAATCCAATCGTTGCTCGGCTCTTAAAGCTCTTATAACCGTTGCTCGTGTATCCCTCACTGAATCGGGAACTCTTAAACTGGGTGCACCCCGCTTATGTGAGCGCGAGAGTGTTTTGAAGAGCTCTTGCAAACTACTCGCAGACGAGGGATTTTAACACGGTGACTCAGCACCATCTGAGACATGTTACTGTCCTGGGGGAGGGGGTCGCGGATCAAAGCTGAGGCACCCCGTCATCATGGGCTCACCAGTGAGATCATAAGACAGAAGCTGGTGAATTGTGAGGGCGTCATTAACCACCACATGTCTCAGGTTCCCGCGTAGCCCGCACCATGCTGTATGCATAGTAGGCCGAGACATACATACCGAGACATAAACACTGCCAAACAGTGGCGCCGCCTCGGAGACAGAATCGAGCCAGCTTAGTCATCATGAACATTGCTAAGATAAGCGCGGCGGGACATTGATCCTAACCGATGGACCTAACCGATTTGTATGCAAACAGTTTCCCACGGGTTAAACATAATAATGTAGGTCAACTCAACAGTGGTGTCCAGTCCATTGTCAGTGAATGACGCTTTTTATGTCACTTATTCCTGCCCTTGCTCCGCACTGTTTTTGACTCTGATTCTTACTAAAAAAAAAACTCCCGAATGTATCGAACTCACGCGAGATGGGGGGGACTCTGACTCCGACTCCGACTCCGACTCTGACCGCTAACACCGCCAACGCGTCGGCTTCGGCGCGGCAGCCTCTCCCGGTGCCCGCCGGTTTCTCTCCAAACACCGGCTGTCAGCTCGTCAATATTTCATGAACCGCACCCGACGCCGTATTAACTCACAGATCGGCGGCCGCTGTCTCCGCTTCCTCCTTCCGAGGCGCGGAAGTGACGGATGTGTGTGAGTGATATGCTGGACGGTAGAAGCTGTCGCGGCTCGATCTTAGCTCCACGCCAGCTGTCATCGATCGCTGGTTGGGTGTTCAGTCTCGAGTTGGCGGGGAAACGGTCTGCCTACTGGGGGTCATGGTGGATGGTGTGTTTTATGATAGATTTACTGGTAAGGTGAAAGTCGAAATTTGTGATTTGAATTCGCTTATCATCTGAATCGATTCTGTCTTCTGTATGCTAGAAAGGCACTCTTTTTTACACGTAATCTAATAATTATCGCCATGGTTTAAATATTGTTTGCGGTGACAGTCTTATTTTTTAATCAGCTTAGTGTCTCATTTTTCTAATATTTGAATTAACAGCTCATTTTCATTATTTGAGATAACTGAAAGCTTCCTTTAGCCTGAACATACCTGAGACGGACAGTGAGGTACCACCCGAAACTTTGGACTGCGTTGTGAATCCCCCCCCCCCTACTCCCCCACCCCTGCAGTGGCTGGCAACGGACAGCGGCCGTGATTCACCGTTGCTGTCACAGCTCGGCTCAAAAGGCTTTGTTGGACGCGCGGCACACGCTCGGTGGGGGGGGGGGCGAGGTCTGACTCGGTGCACGTGCACTCAAAGCTCGGGTTGTGAAGTGTTGTGCGAGGCGTGGCTTATTAAAGGGAAGGCAGTGAGACAAGCTGGCTGAAATTGGGCTTACGTGTGCAACATTGAACGATACTCAATGTTGAAGCAATAGTCTTGGTTGATGTAGTCACACTTGGGCAGCTGGAGGTCATAATGGAAAATAGATATCTATTCGTTATCTGAGCTCTTAAGTACGATCATGCTTATGAGCTGTCTGCTCGGGTGTTGTGCTCACCTCCGATCTCCCATAAACCCTCCAGTCTCAGGACATCCCTTCCCTTTCGTACCCCGCCATCCTCTGGTCCCGTCCCGTCCCGTCCCGTCCCGTCCCGTCCCGTCCCGTCCCGTCCCGTCCCGTCCCGTCCCGTCCCGTCCCG
>JARBER010086054.1:0-11564 GCA_030265075.1 Balanus glandula
CCAAACTTATTTTTAGAGCCCAGCACGTAAAATGGCTATCTCAACTCAAACCTAATGTTAAGGTGGCAATGTCCCTTGAACGGTTTTAGTGCTAAAAAATAATATGGCCAGTCCCATTCCAATCCAATTCCGTTCCATTTCCATGAATTCACCAAAGTTTCTCCCGTTTCCATCCCATGTCCATTCCCATGGGAGTTCCCTTGGGAATTTCCATTCCATGAAGGGCTCTACCTACAGTCCTTCATGTGTACAATATTTAGATATTATTACAAAACATTGCATGCTTTACTGGTATCGATAACAAACATGAAAATTATTACGACTAAAATTTACCTTTTTTAACAATAAATTTTGAAACTCTTCAGAAACCTTGCATCCTTCAGTAAAGTGTAAGCCTTTGCCGTGTAACAATATGTCGAGTTGATTAGATGTTGGGAGCAGACTTGTATGTGATTCAAATTTTTGCGGTTGATTCATCACAACTCAAAGTCAAAACTAGTTAACTCAATCATGATCCAATCAGACCTTCAGCTTTTCGCAGCCGACTCAATCATTATTTAATCAGACCTTCAGCTTTTCGCTGCCGACTCAATCACAACTCAAACTCAAAACTAGTTGATTCAATCACGATTCAATCAGAAGTTTAATTTTTCGCAGCCAACTCAATCACAACTCAAACTCAAAACTGGTTGATTCAATTATGATTCAATTAGGCCTCAAATATTTAGCGACCGACTCAATCACAACTCAAACTGAAAACTAGTTGATTCAATCATGACTCAATCGACCTTCATGTTGTTCCGCACATGATTGAATCAAAGACAGAGCGTTTGATTCAATCAACTCAAAAGGACACTCAGTCATACCAGTTGCAACTCACTCATTTTAATTGAATCACAAAGAAATTCAAGCAAACTTATAACTAGATTTGCGAGCAAATTAAATAGGCATTTTATTTGTTGACTATTTAAACCCGAATTAAATGTGTGACCAATTGCATAACCCAAATATAGTATGTCAAGTTGTCCGACCATAGGATTTTCCGGTTTGCAACATCTTAAATCTTATCCTTTTGCACCTTACCCTAGGTACCCGAGTCTTCATTATTGCTGACAACTGTTAATGTTAAATTAGTTTTGCTTCTGGTATCAATCCTACTTTGGCCAGCTACATATTAACTAAGATTGGGAGTAAAAATATTGCATAGTTGAAAGTTAACAGACGACAGTTTTAAAGTACAATATTTGTATACAATTATCACTGTTATATACAATTATCACACTACAATTGTAACTTGCAATTGATTCAATCACAATTCAAAAATCATGACTAGTTGATTCAATCATGTTTCAATCAGACTTCACATTTTTCAACTTTGATTTAATAACAACTCAAAACTAGTTGATTCAATCATGATTCAATCAGTCTTTCAGTGTTTCGCAGCCGACTCAATCATAACTCAAACTCAAAACTTGTTGATTCAATCATGATTCAAAGCCAAGTCCGGAAAATTGTATTGATTCAATTACGATTCAAAACCAAATCCCAAAAGAAATGTGTTGATTCAATCAGTTTGAATCGTGCTTCATGATTCTTGATTGAATCAGAGTTGAATCGGGCACAAGGGATTGGGAGGGATTAAAAGTCGAAATGATTTCGGGGAAAAAGTAGAAATGTTTTCGAGAAATATTTCTGATAACGAAATTCATGTAACATTAACCATGAAACTTATATACAAAACAAAAACATTTCTGAGGATATTCTCAATAACCTCAGTAATGTTGTCTCAGTAATCTCACGTCTCAGGAACATACAAATACATCGTGAAAACGGCTATTACAAATGTGGGTATGGTAAATTATGAGGAAAATGGGTGAAGTAGCCATGAATCGCATTTTTAACGATAATCGTCCGGTATATGCTGTTCTTGAATGCACTAAACTCAGCGAAAAATATATTTGGTGTTCTGGTATTGTGGGCATAGCTAATACATGAATTTAAAAAAGGTCAAATGGGATTTGCTCACGATCCTACTCTCTGGCCTTGGCCGGGACAGATCTTTAAAAAAATCACCGATTGGCACAATTCCTTATAGCAGTAATGTCCGTACCTGCGCGTTACCTGTCCGTTACCTGCGCGATAAAACATAAATGTATATTGTATATGTATAACCAACCTAAATTACTCGTATACTACTTTTTCAGCATTACTTTCATCAACCTAGATATGTTCAGAAATTATGCACACAATAGTATGTTTCATTTATTGAAATGAGAATAGGAATCGTAGCAACGACTGGATTTTTACGAGACATTTTTTATGTTTTACGTGCGACGTTTATAAGTCAACGTAGTCCTCATTGCGGTCCTATGCACCTTTGTTCCGGGTCACGTCTCGGAGTCACCCGGTGCAGAGCCTTCTTTGGGCCTATCTTCATCCAAGCCCAGTTGAATGCAATTCTTAGCTGTCGCTTGCTTATGGGTTGTCTGCGTTCGAAGTACCTTTCACGATCGAACACATTCTCCGTCACTATAGGCCATGTCTGTGGAAGCCACCGTGAAGGTACTCCAAACTAGTTGAAGTTCATCGGCCCTGAGCTGAAGGTCTTCTTATCTCGTGCAGTGTCAATGTGGCAAGATTAGCTTGCAACCATCCACAACCATCCACAGGAGCAATGGACGCGGTGGAAACGGCCTTTTCATGACGAGACCACACGAGAGACAAGGGAAGAGGATGACCGATGTTTGGCCAGTAGGGAATGAGTGGGCGATCGTGGAAGATGCTGTGAATGCAGGTAACACACAAAGCAAGCGTTAGCTAGGAATTGCAACCAACTGGGCCTTTAGGAAGATATGTGAAGATAAGGCTCTATGTGACCCCTGATCGGATCAATCCCCAGACCACTCCCGGCTGTGATTCGGAACAAAGGTGCACAGGTCTGTAAAATAGATCACTGACAATAGCGGCACATGCAAATTGAAATATAGGTGTGTGCATATAGTGCCGTAAAAGTAGACCGTACTTAAGGGGCCCATGATATTGGTCCAATAAGCGAAACGTACCAGTGTGTACAACATTTAATTTGGAACAGATATAGGTTCATGAAAGTCATGTGGTGTAGCGTCAATATCGAATTGATGCAAAAATTAACTGCCAAATTGTTAATGTATTCTCCACCCTGTTGATATTCAGCGGAGCATCGTTGTAGTGTAGACTGTAGATAATATAGGTTCAATAACTTTATTTATGTATTTATTTATTTATTTATTTATGTATGTATGTATGTATTTATTTATTTATTTATTTATTTATTTATTTATATATTGATTAATTTATTTATTTATTTATTTATTTATTTATTTATTTATTTATTTATTTATTTATTAATGTATTTGTGTATTTCTTTCTTTATTTATTTATTTATGTATTTATTTATTTATTTATTTATTTTGTTTATTTATTTATTTATTTATTTATTCAGGTGATCACCAACAGGGTCGCCCCACTAACAGGTGAAGTCTAATACACGTAAGTACATTTACACATGAGACAAAATACCAAACATTAAAAGAACACAAATATATATAAATACGCTTCCTTCACACTATCATTAAAAACACTATGAATGAACAGAATGATAAATATCATATAAACTAAAAATATAATGTAAAAGCGACAAATGAATGATCAATGTTAAGTTAAAAGCAGCGCTTTTAAACAACGCCGTAATCTAAAGAGATGCAATGAAAGCCAAGACATGGGCTTTAAAAGTACCAGAAGCGTTTGCAAAAACATCTGCTTCTGGAATGCTGTTTAAAAAGGAGTGGACTAGATTCGGTACCCTACAGAAAATACCCCGCTTCACGGTGTTGACTCGTGGACGGGGCACATACAACAGTCTTTGGTTCCGGATCGATCGAGTGGATGCATGCAATGAAATACTGCCTAAAAGGATGTGAGAATTTAATTATGAATTTAGAATGTTTCTGATGAAAAGAAGATCGTGCTGAACTCTACGCGAGGCTAACGAAGTGATCTGAAAGTGACTCAAAAGATCAGCATATGACAGTGAAGCTGCTTGTCCGGATGCTGTGTTTGATAGAAGCCATAGAATAAATTTATGTTGTACTCGATCGATCCACACTGTGTGGGTATCGGCTGCACCCGTCCAGATCACACTACTTTATTCTAAAATCGAGCGGACGTTGGAGAAGTAGGCGCACATCAAAGCGCTTTGGATGAATTTCGAGCCTCGTAAACTGGTTTGAAACGATCGGAATAATAATCCAACTTGTGAGGAAACAAGCATATTCAAAGTCCATAGAAGAAATTAAATCATACCTATATATAGATGAGAATATTATGACAATATTTGTTAGGGGATTTTCCCTTCATCTCCGTCAGCCATGCGACTTCCTGTGTTTTGCATCGCGGCCAGAATTTCAATCTCCCACCTGGTGAGCCCGTCACGCAAGCGCAAAGGTGCCGGTCACGTGATGGATGGTGTGTGTGACCCGGCAAACACGGTCAGCTGTGATTACGGCGGCGTCCGCTCCGCTCCCCAGCTGACCCGTCCCTCGCGAGGAGGGGACCCTGTGTGCCTGTCCCCGACTCTGCCGCGGCCGGCTGACCCCGCTCCCACGGCCCGACACCGCCTTTTAAATGGTGTTTTGCCTGGTTGCGGTGCCAGGAATGCGGAACTCCGCCACGACGTCCCTTTGACTGGGACGGCCGGGTCCCTTTGACTGGCCAGTCAGAGCCGGCAGGGGCGGCGTGTTTACCGGCGCCGCGCTGACCCGGTTCGCCGCCCCACCCACGCAGGCCTGACCGGCCGGCCCTCCTGCCGCAGCTTACCTGCGAACAAAAATACCCTCCCAGACGGATACAGGCCAGAGACGCTGCTCCCGTAGGTAGTCAGAGCCGGATATGGCGCACAAAGGCCTCGACAGCGCGGACATATTTCAGCAGCTGATTTACTATTTGTAACAGGAGGGCAGAAAAGAGACTCTAGACGCCGGGAGATGGCTGATAAGCTGAGTGCAGACCAGCTTTCCGGTGCTCTATCGCACCTACCAATAGTGAATATTGCGACACGCAGGCTATAATATGAACCTCTTGTTTTGGTTTTAGTCTGCTCTGGTACCAACTACCAGATTTGTAATGTAGTTCATCGGGTAATCTAAATTAAAATGGTACCTAATATTAAAGGAAACATGACACATTAATAACAAAATAAGAACACGATTTGATTATGTACCTACCCATATGATGTATTTTTCTCTTGTCAAAAATGGTCATGCATCGCGCTAGCTCATGACAGTAGGAAGGTTTTAAATTATTAAGTTTATTGTGTGAGTTTTGGTTTGCGCAAAGGCGGTACTGAACATCATATATGCGCCCCATTCCCTTCCCCCAATTTTTTTTTTGCTGTTTTATTCTTCTCTCAACACGGTTTCAAAACTGCTCTTTCAGGTCAAAACCGCATGGTGAAGAATAAGAGAAGTGGAAATACGAAATATTTGGTCACAGCCTGGTCATGGCAATGAAGTGAACACAGTCACAGCACCACACAGTCAGAGCAGAGTCGCAGCAACACGCAGTCAGAGCAGAGTCACAGCAACACACAGTCAGAGCAGAGTCACAGCAGCACACAGTCAGATCAGAGTCACAGCAACACACAGTCAGAGCAGAGTTAAAGCCAGGGACGTTGGAACCGTGGTTGCAATGGAGGCAACTCGCCCCCTTAACTTTGGACCTGCGGGGGCGACGCCCCCGCAACTTTGGAGCTGCTTGTCAGCTCTCCCCAGTCTAAAATGAAATGTCACTGAAACGTCATGTCTAAGTTTTTCATCTATATTTATTTCTTATTTGTGAAGAAGGACGCAAAATGCATGGGTAAGACGGTGCTTTAATTTTAGAGTCAATATATGAGCGCATTTCTTGGTTATTGAAAAAAACGGAGGGGATTGCTACTTGCTTCTTACCACCCCCAGCGGTTGCGAGTTTAGGTTAAGGCCCAGCCGGGGCCCGGCCGGGCCCAGACCCAGCCCATGGCCCATAGGTCCGGCCCGGCTCCTCGGCACATGACGAACACTGGTTTATAACAACCAACATCAACATCGTTTTACCGGCCGCCGCCTCAGCTCGCAAATGCTCTGCAATAAATATGAACTGCTAATAATTACAGAGCTCGGACCCACTGCCGGTCCCTGCGGCAGAAACCATGCTGATTTTTGCCATTGTGTGGGAAAGCAAGCATCCAGGAGCCTAAGAACCCAGCGTTTCGCGTGAACAATGTCACATAATTGTTAATGCGGCTTACCCACCTTAGCAACGCTAAAACAAAAATCAGGAAATGTGTACAGCGTAGGTACAGTATGGCTGGTGACTCAGCACAAAATTGAATACATGTTTGTGTACCTACATATGCTAAGCTAAGGGAGAACATAAACAGATAACGCAAGACCAATATACAGGAGCTAACTTCGAACACACACAATGGGGTATGTGACTGTTTTCTAAGGTACCACTGTTTTAGTCTTTAAAAAAATTATGTCAATATCTAATCATGTAAATTTAAGAAAAAGCACTCAAAGGTGGAAATCCACTTTAAAATCATAAGACACAATATTTTGTCACGTCATAATCTTAGTGATCAAGGTCAGCTGAAAAGGTGGCATATATATAGAATGACAAGGACAATCGTAAATACACAAGAAAACATATGGACAGCGGTCGAGAATCGGGCAGAGGATTTTCTCAGGGACGTTGGAACCGTGGGGGCTTACTTAAATAGGGTCAACTCGTCCCCGCGCGCAACTTTGGACCTGTGGAGGCGACGTCACCACAACTTTTTACACAATCACCCGACTTTGTGAAAGAACGATGGCACGATCACCGGAATTTTCCTACGTCTTCGACGCGAAAAGAGAAATGTAACTAGTAAAACAAAAACGAAAATGTCTTTATGAACGATGTTGGGAAATCATTGACTTCCAGTCGAGTGGTTAACAAATATTTAGCACAAAACCGAAGGTCAAGTGGCAATTTTGACACTGAGACTGGCAGTCATGACGCAGCAAAGTTCAAAAAGGTATTTATCATACCGTTAGACTTAACATGAAGAGGATCCGCTAAATGAAAGAGTTTCTACCGTGCTGAATAAGAGCGTGTAATAAAGTAGTTCTACATTCTTAATAACGCACGGCAGAATAGGATATTTAACATGAAAAGTGCAAACCCAATTGAGAGGTATGAACAATTATTTCCCGTTCATTACTCATCGGCAAAAAGTTCGCCCCCACAACTTCAAAGTAGTTCCAACGTTCCTGGTCACAGCAAAACACAGTCAGAGCAGAGTGATAGCAAAACACAGTCAGAGCGGAGTCACAGCAACACACAGAGTGACGCCGTGACCAGTTCTAGTCACAACGCTGGGACGCTGGGGCCAGAACTCCACATCTCTATTGAAGATACACTACTTCTTTAACCGAAATTTTGTACCGCACCCAAACCTTTCGCGCCGTCTTCGTCTCGTCACGAAAATCATAAAGAATGCTAAAAACAAACTCGATAAGGTTACGCAAAGTTTTATGACAGAAGACGGTCTGAGATGCTATTAAAAGGCCTATAGAAAACTGGGAAAAATACGATGATTTCATAGGCGGAAGCACCTACTACCTGCAATCGGCCCCATTATGTTATCGACATAGTTCGTCGCACGTGAGAGGTCAACAAGGCGCTTGGCTCGTACCGCCTCATGGGTGTCACTAAACGCTACCCTACATCCTGCTATAGCTCTGAGAAATGGCTGGACTGGCGACAGCTTGGTGTCTGCTTGAGATCATACTACTTGTAATATCGCGCAAGTCATAATCTGGGTCGCACTGCGCCTGCGCAAGTGCATAATTACTAAGGACCAATCGTGTTTTTTTTATTATCGTGAAAGAATCACATAGGTACCGTATTTGTCACACACCTCTGCAACAACAACAAAAAAACATTGCTAATTATGACATATTCCAAAAAGCTCGTGAAATTATTTACTTTTTTAGAATTATTGGACTTAAATCAGGCTTAATGAGGTAATGTATGTTTTTTAGCATAATACACTTCGACAATATACATATGCGTGTGCGTGTGCGTGTGCGTGTGCGTGTGCGTGTGCGTGTGCGTGTGCGTGTGCGTGTGCGTGTGCGTATGCGTGTGCGTGTGCGTGTGCGTGTGCGTGTGCGTGTGCGTGTGCGTGTGCGTGTGCGTGTGCGTGTGCGTGTGCGTGCGCGTGTGTTTGTTTACATTTGCTGTAAGTACTTACAACGCTGCAATCATTGATTTTAGGTCGCAGTGATGACGCATTTTCATCAAATCCAGCTTTGACCTACGATTTTTGGGCGACAGCGCACGATTTTTGAAAAATGGACTTTAGATTCAGATTCAGGTGAGACTGCTCTGTAACATGTCAAATTTTACAACAAAGTGGTGATGGAGTGATGGAGATCAAGTGACAATAAAGTAACCAAAGCAAAAATTTGGTGTGGGGCTTAAGCTCACAACGCTGTCAATATCACGAAGTCAAACTCTTATGCAGTATCTTATTTATCATCTTACTGAAGAAGCGTTGGACCTAGCGAACCTAGGTCTCTATGATGAGATGACTGATCTGTGCTTGCCGCTTCCATCAGATATGGTGCACAATGTGCATGATGGTTTCTTACACACCTGATCAAAAGATCCATTACGAAAAAGCGCGAGGATATATCGTTAACGAACCAGCCGGGAAGAAACACTTGATCTTTTCCCGGCCGGGAAATGCTCACTTGATCTTTTCCGGGCTGGGAAATGATCACTTGAACTTTTTCCCGGCAGTGAAATAAATGCTTTGTCAACAATGGTGTGTAAGAAATAAAATTATGCATAGGTCTGCCGGGAAGATGAAAATTATTAGCACTCGTGATATCCTTTTCCTCGGGACCTTCGGTCCCTCAGGAAAAGATAACCACACTCGTGCTAATAATTTTTCATCTTCCCGGCAGACCCATGCATAGTGATATATATCATGCCCCTTACCTTGAAGTTATTTGAAAAACGAAGGTATTAAAAAGTATTTTATTACTTAATATCGTTGGCATGCAATATTGAAATGTTTACTGTTTAATAAAAGCCAGTTGCTGTAATATTATACCTACGAATACGAATACTGCATAGGTTTGCGGCCAAACAATTTTCTGTTGAGCAACACCCAATGAATTATTTGTTTAATTACATCACCAACGCTGTTCTTCTTTCCTTATATAACTTTCGCTTATATTAGTTTTGCCCAAATACCCCATGCACTAATGGTTGTATTGCCTCGCATTCCTATAGCTTTTCAGTCCTCATCATTACCATATTTTTGAAAGACTGTCTTGCAAACAAGTCACATCAATGTTTAGTGTTTACATACACCGATGTGATCTGCTATCACGTATAACACCAGATGATCAAATCACGATGAGATGTCACATAGCAGCTCTATCGGGTCATGTTGAAGTTAAATATGCTGTTGAAAGGAATGAGCAGTTAAAATACGCTCACCATGTCTCAAAAACCAGGTCTGCGCCTCCCTCGACATCGCTGCTGCAGTTATATTTGACACATGCTGCCCCTCAAGGCTGATGGTGCTGTGAATGCTCTGAAGCTGCTCTTCTGACACAATCTGAGCTAAGTTTTCCAGCGATGAAGTTGATTTGTGTTTCAAAATGTACATGGTTAATCCCTTGCTACATACAATACAAAACTCTCGGAATACGTCTTCCGCCGACTTCATAACCCTGCGTGTGCTATCCAATCTGCAAGAAAACGGGAGCTCATCGAGTTCAGGTGGCTCAATTAATTCAAAACAAATGCTTGCTAAATCAAAATCTTTGGTCATATTGACAAAATAAACCGACACTTAACGACATCTAGTCTGTCTGTTATGAGAATGGCTCAAATGAAATAAAATATCGAGATGTATTTTTGTGTGCAAAATTTCAATACACAAGCAACTTTAAATTGCCCGTCGCTATAACGACGTGAAAAGAGTTTTGTTCTTCTGCGGAGAAATACCAGTCAATGGTCCAAAATGTAAGATGACCAATTTACGCAGAAGAGCCATGTAATAATTCGTTATAACTCTTTTTGACAACTTTCAACTTTAAAATGCTTCAAGGAAAAGGTCCTAATATTTTTTATCATAATTAAAGGGACTGTCCTACCTTAACATTGGTTTCGAGTAGAGATAGCCATATTGATGGAGCGGCTTTGAAATAAGGCATGGTAACATGGTTACACTGCACATCAGTAAAAACAACCACAATGGTCTAATAAAAAGATATTCGTGTTTACTTTTACATCTGTAAATAATATGAACCATGTTTATTGTGTATTGGTACTTCACCTTACCAATGATGACGTTTACACTCTTTGACAAGCGTTAATGCTATGTCAATTTTGTTAAGGCTAACCTAGAAAATGTTGACTATGTTGGGTTGCGTCTACACACACTGGCTCAGAAGCTGGAATTCTGTGGACGTTCGAAGCGATTCGTGGCGAGCTGCTATTCTGATCGTAGGTTATGGCCAGTATATTATGCCTTCTACTTATTTGACGTTACATTAGACTCAATGACGGTTATTGCCCCGGTCATGAATTATGCAGATACTTCTTAGGTTTACTAGGCAACGTCACTGTACACCTTCTGAGCTGGGGATATAGAAGCTTCGGTTTCATTCGCCTTCTTACAATAATGTACGTTTTGTTGCACCAGAGATTTCAAAAAAATGCTTTGTCATATAATTTGTCCACAAATATTATTCCGTTGTCTTAACCCTCGCCCTACGGGGTCCTAAAACGACCCCCCGGATATATTTCTTCCATAACTTTTTATTCAATTAGCGCATCCGTCCCAAATTTTGGCTTGCTGAGTTTACAACAATTATACGTTAGCTGACAAAATTGTATAAAAATCGGTCAAAGAGTTTTGGAAAAAATTACGTTTTGATGACGTCATGTTTTGCTATTTTCGGCGAAAAATGATAAATGTTTGTAAAATCGTATACAATGAAGTTATAAACCGAAATGCAAACCGTAAACGCTTAAATAATGTAAATGATAATCACTATAAGGTGGCTGTCTCGTATTTAACAGTTTTTGAGTTTTGACCCCCAAAATTGAAAAAAATGATATTTTTTTAAACACGCTATAATTTCAAATATTTCAAAGATGTTCAAAAACCAGAATATGTGTGAGAGAACTACAAAATGACAATGACTATAAAAAAATTAAAGCGATACTTTCATTTTTGACCGAATGATTGCTATTTATGTACGCAAAAACAGTGACGTCATTTTGTAAATCACCCTTTTGACTTTGTTGACCAGATGCCGGCAAATAATTAGCTTTTATGTAATTTGGAGGAAAAATTGATCTAGAAAACAGTATTTGTGTTTCCTTTTATCAGGTTCTAATTTTGTATGTTTCTGGCAGTACAAAATCACTGTATTTTATCTGTTTTCTACACTTCGGGCCATATATGTGACCCCGAA
>JARBER010086165.1:0-11563 GCA_030265075.1 Balanus glandula
TCCATTGGGCTCTCTGGTGTTTCAGAGAGGGCCCTGGCGACTCAAAAGGCCTCTGAAATGCTCTAAACTCTCTGAAAAACCGCGCTTCGCGCGGTCTCGGCGAACCTTTTCGGCGCACGCAGCGCGCCGAAAAGGGCCCCCGAGCCTCCAGGGGGAGGGGGGAGGGCTGCCCCCGCCGCCCCCCTGGCTACGTGCCTGGTCTTCGTTCACGTGCGGTGATTAATAATTAGGGTTATCAGTAATAAGTCATTAGTTAAAACTGTTAGTAGCTGAATGTTCCTCCGATGTTGTGTGACTCGCAGTCTGCCGCGCGCTAGAACTAGTTACCGTCCGATTTGCTTTTAAATGGTCTTAAACGATGTCTTTGATCAACATCTAGCGTCAGAATGCCATTTAGGATTCAAGGGCATGACATGTTCCCCTTCCTGTGACCTGAAAATTTAACCTGGAAGGGCATTACCTGGAATTCTTAATGTTATGCTAACGGCAGACTTTACCAAGGAATCGTTAAAGACCACTTAAAAGCAAATCGGACGGCACCTTTAGGCTCCCAACGTGTTCCCCTTCCGTTGACCTGATATTTGCCTGGAATGACGATTGCTATCGCAAAATGGACTGGACTTTTGAAATCAGCGTGGTCTAATTGACTTACACACGAAGTTTTAGAAAATCAAAAGTTGGCGCTGGAGTTGTGTGATAACAATGTCGCCAACTTCACAAATATGATTATATCAACTGATTTTGCTGCAACTGCTTAAATTTTTTTTTTTAATTATCTTGTGACGATTAAAAAAAAAGATTTCGCAGTAATTTAACCAATTCCTGCTCAGATTACATCCCGTTGTTTTCGTGCAGAGGTGTATTGTCGCGCAGGCTCGATGCTGTGCATGCGTGAAATCATGTCAAAAGCTGCTACCAATCTCTTTGTCCATGGAACAAGTCCCGTGTCATCTTGTTAAGTCTAGGTTTTTTGGCGGCTTCGTATTTTCGGGGTAATTTCGCATTTTACGAGACGCACTTGGCCCTCGACCACGTGACTTATAAACCACGATGTCACGCTCACTCGGCTTGAGTTCCGCTCCGAACTTTTCTCCGGGAAGGGGGAGGATAAAAAGCCCCCCCATGAGCCGTGTTACAGAACATTTCCGGCTTAGATATTCTTAGCCCGGCAGTGACTTCCGGGTGAAGAATATCTAAGCGTGAAATTATCGGATGTGCCCGATCTCAGAACGTTAGTGACGTCAACAAGGAGATGTGGTCAGTCTTAGTTGCCGAACAGGGCTCGGGTCATCAGCGACACCGTGGGCAGAGGCACACCCAGCTAACCCCGGCCGGTAGGGCTGCCTCGCACGGCTGACTTATAGCCCGCCACGTGACTTGGTCATACGGTGGTCACAGTGTGTGTGGTCGTGGTGCCGTGTGGTGGCTGTGTCGCAGGTGGTGGGTCTGTTCGCGCCCGGATCCCGGCCGGCCCCGCCGCTGCCCACCGAGCAGTTCAGCCAGCCCAGACCCATCAGGGTCCTGTCGCTCTTCGACGGCATCGCCACAGGTCAGTGCAGAGGTCAAGTGAGGTCAGCACGGTTCGTTAGAAGGGTCCAGATGGCTCAAACTACCGAGGCTGTATCATTCGGAAGCCGAGCTCACGGGGAATTAAGTGATGTACTTGTTCACAAATCTGTCCAAAAACGAAAGCGAAATATTTACCTGTTTCAGAAAAGAAAACATAACATTTCATATTTTGAGGTTCATACGTAAAGAACTTGACCCTAGGTTGCGGACCAAAGACTGAAATATGATTAATAATGCTTGAAATATAAAATATTGGTTTCGCAAGTTAACATAAATTGAAATGGTAGTTAATGAGATATCGGCGTGGACGCATTTAAGAGATTTGGGGCAGTTTTGCCACTCTCCCTACAAAGCGAAACGTTAAAAGGGACTATCCTACCTTTATGAAAGTTGTCCGATGTATCTCAAATATTGCCAAAATATCTAGTAAATGATGCTAAACATGAATATGGCATTTGTTTTTCACTAACAGCCCTCGATTTCATGAAAAGACAAGTTTTAATTTTAGGACTGACTACGTCATACACAAAAATATTGGATTACAATGCTGCCAAATCATGGCAGTAAATTAGTGTAAGACAATTCTGACGCATAAAAGAAAAGCCATTGCACTAGCTTTTAACACGCTACCGCCTATCTGATTCCCTTATTCTACCTACTTATTATACCCTACTTATTCCCTGCCAAGGCAACTTCCTTCCCAGGGTACTTCATTATCCTTATCCCACAAAACCCGCTTAGTACCGCTTAGTACTATCAAGTTACCAACCCGAACGTGAAAGACAACAAGAAGGACGAGACAATCAGGATGTTGGACGCCTGAGCCAAGCAGCTACGCGCCCTAACCCAACAACAACAACAACAACAACAACAACAACAACAACAACAACAACAACAACTGACTCACCTGCTGCTGGCCGCCCTCGGGCTGATCCGTCAGCTCTGAACTGTCCCACAGTAAAGTCGCAGACTTCCCCGCTCTTATTATAGCACACGTTTAATGTCAAGTTCTAACTCGAATTCGAAACTCCTCTCACGTAGCCTACACAGATGAAACATATTTCGGATTTCCTGAATTTTACAATTTTAAAACACCTCTCTTGTGCATTTTTCTATTCTTTTGGGTTTGAGCAATAGGTATATAATGAATAATGGATACTGATTAAGGACACAATTATTAATGTGTATAGTGTTTGGTACGTATTTTTGCAATGATATAGTCATACTTGGTATATAAAGAAAGTATTTTATAAATATTTCAACTTTTATTTATTTTGTCTTATCAATAGTTACCTACTTTGTTTCTGCTTGCTTAGTTGATAGTTGATACGTCTCAATAGGTAAATGGTTAATACACCTAAGAGTTAAAACTTACCAGTTATTACTTAATTGGTTATAATGGCCTAATGTTTGATTTCTTCGAAGAAAAACTTCGCTGAAAATTACCGATCGCGGAATAAACGATCGCAGAATTTTAATTCAACCTTATATAAATATTGCGCGATCGCAGAATCGCGATCCCGGAACGCCCAAATTTTCGATCGAGGAATAGCGATAGTGGACCGCCTATTTTTGGATCGCGTGCCCAGCACTGATTAAAATACAGGGCATGCGCCTTTTTGATTTTGCTAACAGAAAATTAAGATAAGAATAGAGAAAGAACCAATTAGAGTAAAGACAGAGGATGCGGTGAGTTTCGAGGAGTAGCCTTTTCATCGGCTTCTCATATTGTACGGTATACGAGTATGTGAGAGAGCACCATCGTGTTGGCATCGTCTATGTCCTTGGTCGGCTCAAGCAAGTGCTATATAACTGAAAGATCGACCTATACGACTAGCAAACATTATATATGGACTACAGTAATTGAAACTACAACAAAGAACTACCTCACCAGACGTAAAAAAAACGTTAAACATTCCAAACCATCCAGACCCCATCTCCAGCCGCACTCACTTGACCTCCGTGTTATCCTCGAGCTGTTTGCGGACGAACTGCTCGAACTGCTCTCGGTTCTGCTCGACCAGGTTGCCTCCGACCGTCCACAGGTAGCAGAAGACGAACGTCTGCGCCAGCAGCTCGGTCAGCCGCAGCGGCTCCTTGACCGGGTTCAGTCCGCCGGCGCCGAACAGCAGGCTCGTCATCAGACGGCACATCATCTCCACCTTGTTCACCTCGGCCTGCGGCATGGCCTGCACGCAGGACTTGGCCGCGAAGTGCAGTCCGTCCTCCACATAGCGCTCGAACAGCTCCTGCAGCTGGGCGCGCATGTAGTCCCGGAGCTTGCCCGTCTCCTCCAGGTCGTCCAGCCACGTCTTCACGAACGGCAGCCACTTCATCTCTCCCGGGTCGACGAACACCATGCCGCATCTGACGGAAGCGAACCGTGGGCCGGCAGCAAGCGTCAGGTGAATAGCATGCCGCATCTGGGGTAACAAGTGCACTGGCGTCAGTGTCAGCAAGTTCATCAGTGTCAGCAAGTATAGCAACATCATCAAACGTCGTACGCCACTGTAAAACTAGTGGAAAACTGGTAATGTACCTACGTTATCAATCCATTTGAAGTTCTGCTCCAAAATAGTATACAGACGGAGATCTCACAACCTTCCAAAACAGCGCAATATTCCCTTCGGTTATCCCCTATTCCCTTCAGGTGTCACTTGGCTGATTGACACTAACCTGCTGACGGTGGCAGGCGAGGCCTGTGCCAGGTCATCCACCTCGAACACCATCCTCACCCCGGGCGTCAGCTTGATGCGCTCCGAGTTGGTCAGGCAGAGCAGCTTGTTGTCGTCCAGCACGGTGTTCATGTTCTCGATCCAGACGGCGTCCACCGGACCGTCGAACACGATCCAGTGCTGGTCCTCGGTCGTGTCCTGGGGGTGCAGCGGCCGACATCTGACTGTTATTGGGAACACGATCCAGTGCTGGTCCATACAGTCAGCAGTGTACAGGCAGGGACTGACCGAGACGGCACCTCGCACCAGTCGTGCCAGGCAGTACCATACAGTCAGCAGTGTACAGACAGGGACTGACCGAGACGGCGCCTCGCACCAGTCGACCCAGCACGCCGTCTCGCCACTCCAGCGTCAGTAGGTTGACCTCTCCGTACAGCTCGCCCATTGTGATCGCCTTGGGGTTGAGGATCTCCACGTGCACGGCCTGGTAGTAGGGCGACTCGTGGCCGTCCTCCAACATCTTGGTCAGCGACTTTTGCAGGATCTGCAGTGTAATGCCATTATTTTGTCAGACGGATCCAGTATACGTCAGACATGTAAATATACAAAAAAGGAACAGTAAAGTAACAGACCAATCAATATAAGTCTTTGCTTGCACCAGTCCGCTCACAC
This sequence comes from Balanus glandula, assembly GCA_030265075.1. NCBI lineage: Eukaryota > Metazoa > Arthropoda > Thecostraca > Balanomorpha > Balanidae > Balanus > Balanus glandula. Next base: position 4,917 of record JARBER010086165.1, read on the forward strand.
TGCGTGCGCAATGGAGGGGGTATCCAGTATATATTCACTAGTCAGTGACTCGGTAGGTATGTAGGTAGGTAGTATTGAACAAACAAACACAACTGAGTGAAGCTACTGCTGAGAAGGAGCGAACTGTAGATCGTAGTAAAACTAGTCACAGGCTATTTCATACCATCTTTATGAGAAAAAATATATGCACTGCCATTATGTAGACTCAATCTCACCCTGTATACGGTTGTTTTGCCGCCTCCTGACGGTCCCACCAACATCACACCATGCCGTACGATCATCGTCTCGTGAAACTGTATCACCTGAAGACGACGACATCAAAATACGGTCCGGTATAATACGCTTCCACCAAACATACTCTTGACTGATGGCGGGATATATTTGAACCGTCGCGTGTTGATAAATTATGCAAGACAGCGATACAACTTATACATTTGCAGGAAGCACTGATTTTAATTAGTCTCCTTCTATTTATTGTATATAAACTTAGTCCAACCAAGTGTTCAACCGTTCCATATCTACACATTTACGTAGGTGGTAACAGAATATGCGTATAGAATAGTAGGTATATGAGCAAAATAGCTAATGTAAGTGGTACCTTTCTGATCTGGCACGGCTCTGGCTGCATCTTCATAGAGACCATCACCTCTATGATACACTCCTTCAGCTGGCCGTAGTCTATCTCCGGAATGACGGCGCCCGGGAACAGGTCGTCCAGGATCGCCTGACAGGTGCGCGGGGAAAGGACATTTCGGAACTCGCCGTCACAATTCTTTCAACGAGGGTCCGCATGAAAACGAATTACATAGCCGAGAATATTCAAAACTGTGTCAGCAAATAACAATTAACCGATCATTTGTTATCGGCACTATGACGATTAGTTGGATGTTTAGCATCAACAAAACAGCGGGTGAGCCTGATTTAATAGCGCACGCTGTGTCGCAGATCAGCAACCATTCAGCCCCGTCACAGCCATGGTCACGGGGTCGCGCACAGACCTTGAACAGCACCAGATCATCTTTGAGGAACTTTGGCACGTTAGCGTCGCGGAGCGCTCGGATGAGCACGATCTCCTCGTTGATCTGCGGGTTCTCTCGCTTCAGCCGTCCGGCCATGACCAGCACAGACTTGAGCGCGCTGCCGGACACCGCAGCCGGGGCGGGGTGTTAGGGCCGGCAGATACAATCAAAATCAGTCAATACATTGCACGACTACCCTGATAATGTGCGCGAGAGTCATGAGAGCAGCATGCCATTAAATATTATCACTGTAATGATGTGTAGGTAATGGTACTGATAATTGAGCCACTCTAGTCTTGAAACGAAGAAGAACCAACACAATAAGACGTCTCCGCTTGCCGCTGACTGCCGTCTATATGGCGTACTGACCGCATGCCGAAGTCGTAGTGACTCTGCTGGGACAGCTGTTCAGAGCACAGTCGGAACAGGTGCACCATCTTCCTGGCCAGATTCTTAGACGACTCGAAACCCTCCGAGTAGAGGATCACCTCGGCAATCAGTCCTGCGACAACCACATGCACTGGTCAGACTGAGCACGCACGTGGAGGATTTACAATTCTCACTTTTAGAAGCTCACACTAAAAAAACGTTATCATGCGCCAATTATGTTTGGTTCCAGATATTCAAAGTATTATAATTATAATGTTTATGCAAAGTGCTTACCAGTGTTATCTCAGCCAGAGGCGTGTTTCCTAAGTTTAAGAACTGAATCGTTATAATTCACACAAACGATATCCATTTTCGAGATGCCAAGGATATTAGGATATACATACACAACGTAATGCGCCACCGATGTCGATTTGTACAGTTTTGGGAGGGCCCGAGCCTCTCGAATGATTTCAACTTGTAACATTACGCCTATAGTGTTGAACGGTAAGAATGGAATTATAATTAATGAAGTTAGCATTTGGCCCTCCCAATCATTTTTATAAATTGGCGCCCATGGTATGCACTATGCTATTATGCACGGCTGGCTCTCCGGTCGCCGGTCGGCGCCTTCTTCATACCGTAGTCGGGCACCATCATGGAGATGGGTCGGAACAGCGCCTTCAGGTTATCGGGCAGCTCGGTGCGGCCCGCGTAGCCGGGATTCATGGTGATGAACGCCGCACAGCTGCGCACCAGCTTGATCTCGCGGCCCTCGAACATAAACCTGACACAGAGACAGACGCCAGACGGGATAGGTAACAAGTTATCGAACCTGGTGCACACTTAAGTCCGAGACTTTGCATAAGTATACTTCCTACGCGCTGCTTTCTGTAGCGTGGATTCAAAAGTCACGGCCCAAATACCATTTCCCGTCTACCGGTACCTCTGTGCGCCGATGACCTTGGCTCCGCGTATGGTGATCAGCTGCTGGGCGATGACGGACAGCACCTCGATGTCGATCCGGTTGAACTCGTCGAAGCAGCACCAGGCGCCCGACTGCGCCAGGCCCGAGAAGAAGCGACCCATCATCTGCGGGGAGACACAAGGACAGGACAGCGGTCAGTAGCCGCTCTCTGGAGGGACAGACGGACAGGACAGCGGACGGACAGGACAGCGGTCGGTGGCCGCTCCCTGAGGTGATCACTGAGCTCAACACTCACAAATAACGCTCAACTGGAAGAGTTGTTGTACGCGATGATAGCTGCATATCGACCGCTGGATTCCGCGTGTTTACCTTACAAACAGACGCAAATTAAGGCGCTTGGGATAATGTGGTTCTTTAGTGGAGTATATGTATTCTCATCATAATCCATAACGTGAATACTGAATATAGAGCGGCCTTAAACGTTGCGTGTACGTGGATACCTAGGCTCGTTGAATGCCATTCTTAGGCAGGATGACGGTGGAGGAGCAATACAAAATAACACACCACCCGGTGTGTCGGAATTCCGCCTACAGATGGAGGGCACGCCACCGCGCAGGACGCTACACTGACCTTGTAGTCGATGCCCTCGGAGCAGTTGAAGACGACGCACTGGATGGCCAGCGACTTGGCCAGGTCCTTGGTGGTCTCCGTTTTACCAGTGCCGGCCGGACCAGCAGGAGCGCCACCTGACATCAGCATAGGTCAGCATAGGACATCAGCACGCGGTGACGAGGATTTCCACCTCAAAATGTCAACCATCGGATTTAATTCTAGAAATTTGAATAGCAGCACTGTACTTCTAGGGCGGCACGTCACTTTTCAGTCACAATCAGCCCGGTCAGGTAAGAGAGCAGGATACCTACTTGTGCGTAATAATTATTTTCTTAAATCGATCATCGATCCCTAACCAGACCTGCACTAACCGCGCCGCACCTAACACTAACCGAGGTCCAATGGGAAGGCGCCCATCAGACAGAGGTAGCAGCGGTCGGTGAGCGGACACTAACCGAGGTCCAGCTGGAGGGCGCCCATCAGACAGAGGTAGCAGCGGTCGGTGAGCGGGGTGATGACCAGGCGAGGCGAGGCGCCCAGGTACTCGTAGCCGTACGTGTGGCGCGCCAGACTCATGGCCGCCTCGCACGTGTCGGCCGCAGCGGACCAGTAGTATCGCAGCTGCTTCAGCCACTCGAAACTCCCGCTACCGAGACGCAGAAGTGCACGGCAGGCAAACCGCAGCTAGCAGGTCAGGTCTGACTGGCTTGTGTGCAATACAATGTTTTTGTTTTGCGATTTGTAAGTAAGCACTGATTATTTGAGGAACCGCAATGACACACCGTTGCTCTTGACTAACAAAATATTAATGTTGGACTGTTGCATTGTTGCGTACATGTTGTGTGAATCTATGAAAGATCGAAGGGAAGCCGTCTGTTCCGGCTAGCAGGTGAGTACTGCGGTACAGTCTAACAAGCTCCTTCTGGCTTATAGGCTGAAACACAGCACTCGCACGTTCAAATCGCGTCTCGCAACTCCCATTGAAACACACGCAGCTTCTTCCGCGAACAAATTGCTCCGAGCTCGCTTCGAAATCGCGAGTCGCGCCAGAATCGTGTCGAAATCGTAGGTCTCGCATCGAGGAAGCGATTTGCCATCAGAAAACAAGAATCTGTTTCAACTTCTCGGCAGCATATTTGCGATTCAGCCTTGAGATAGCATCAGCAGTGACGTCTGTCTTAAGTTTGAGTTGCCAGACGAGATTTGAACGCATTAGTGCTGTGTCTCAGCGTTATGAGTAAATCAGACGGATGTTGGTGCTGGATTTGCGGGTGCAAATTACTAAACCAATATCCAGTTTGCGTGTGAGTCTATCTGCTATCTGTCCGTGTCCGGCTGGCAGGTGAGGTCGGCGCTCTGTACCTGGAGTCGCACTGCGACTGGACCAGTCCGGTGATGATGTCCCGCGAGTGGACGCTGATGGTGATCAGAGCACACAGCACGTTCCTCTCCAGGTCCTTCAGCTCACCGCGCACCATCGTCGCCAGCTGGGTCAGGTTCTGAGAAAATGCATCAACCATACAGGACATGCATGATCACCAGGATGCTGAACACACCCGTAACTTGCATAGCTGACATAGATAGGACATCATAATTCTTACCCACTCCCAGACACACACTATGGCAATCGGGGCTGGTTGTCAGACAGCTGGTACGTACCTGGAACATTTCGTCTTCGAATGCCTTCATGGCCGACAGGCGGTCATGGTCGCCGTCCAGCACGGCGTGTACATCGCGGCACCAGACGATCTGGGACACTGTCAGCACCACCTGCCGGCAGTAACAGACGCCAGGCATCACTGTGTAGTCCCGTCCGGCACCAGACGATCTGGGACACTGTCAGCACCACCTGCCCGACAGAGACCGCTGTGTAACTATCAAACAGTCCCGTCCAACCTGGCGTGCCCGTCGTCCGACACCATACGATCTTGGACAGACTGTCGGCGGCAACCACGAGAGGTACAACGCGGCTGATCACATCGTCAGCAGCAGATACCGCATTTCGCACAGCCAGTCTATTATCTGTTACGGGAACGAATGTAACTTAACATCGAAAGGCTTGTTTTCTGGATATGTTTTGAATATCTATCTATCTATCTCACACGCATGTCTATCTTACACCTTCACATGGGCCACCATCAGTCCAGTGACATGACGCGTATGCCGTCAGATCACTACTCTATCAGCGGCCGTCTGACCGGTGTGACGTCACCCACCTGTGACGGGTGGTCGGTGACCCAGGCCTCCAATCAGCGGCCGTCTGACCGGTGTGACGTCACCCACCTGTGACGGGTGGGCGGTGACCCAGGCCTCCTTGGTCGGCTCGCCGTAGTCCAGCAGCGCCTGCTTCATAGCGCGCCGCAGGGAGCCGAACATGGCCTCCTCCACCTTACCCAGCCAGTCCTCGACGTTCCCTCGCGCCTTCAGACCCTGCCACCAGCGGGCAGACGACGTGGGAAATGGATACATACTCAATATTAAATGTTTTAATGTTATTATACAGTATGTGAATTTCATCATGTTCCTGTCCGTCAAACACACGCAAACCTAGTCTTAAATAGAGACGCATCGGCTGTGGTTAATTCGTATTGATGTGTATCTTGTGAACATCTCAGCAATTAATGGTTTAACTTGTGATTATTGTGAAATTATACTTAGAAAATCAATTTGTCAGTAAGGACATTAGGGTCTCACAAATTAATATTTATTCCAGTCAGATTCTGCTGAATGAGCGTACCTTCGTGAGGGGAACATGCTCCTTTTCCGGTGAGAGCATGGCCAGAATTTCGTTGCTCATCTCGATCTGCCCTTCAGCATTCTCCTTTGTTCCAAACTCCAACTTATGAATGGCATCGAAACACTTCTTCAGATGAGGCTCAACGGCCTGAGGATTTCTCGTCTGAAAAAGAAGAGGGTGTCATCCGTCTAATAATCAGAAATATATCCAACGAATGGACATATCAGCATAATTTGACGAATTCATACCTTACTTGAAACAATAAAATGGATGCATCACCCAAGGAGAGTAGCGGTGTGAGAGTGCCAGGCCTGATTCCTGGCTCAAAGCTGGCTATGCGACTGTAATGACAAACTTTAAAACCGATGACATGCACAATGCACATTGCACAATCTGCACTAACCGATATAAAGAGCGGACTTACCTGCGCCAGAATTTCCAGCAGTTCGTCATTTGACAAGAAATAAAAACGAGGAAATATGACTCTCTTCGATTCCTGAGAAATACAAATGCGTTGTCAATGTTATACTTAAGTCATAGTAAAAGAAACGTCGCATTTGATACATTTCAAATAACTAAGAGAGGGAGGTCATATATTTACTGAAAGTAGTTAGCCAGTAAAACACCGTAGTTGGCGAACGCAAACGAAACGGATGATGAATTTAAACTCGATCAGGCAAGCAGTTTCCGAGATGTTTCCGCGAAGCTGTTCGCGGGGGTCCGAGCCCAAGCAGATCGGGACCAACTGCAGAGAGACTTGGACGCCCTTGGAGCATGGTCGGGGAAGTGGCAGCTTGCTTTCAACCAGTCTAAGTGCAAGGCACTCCACTTGGGACCAGCCAACCTCCAGCAGGATTATAGACTTATCGGCGCAACCTTGGAACAGGTCGGATCAGAGAGGGACCTCGGCGTTGTTATCGACCAGGAGCTGAAATTCCGCAAGCAGGCGGCTGCAGCAGTGGCCAAGGCGAACAGAGTTCTGGGC
>JARBER010086276.1:0-11561 GCA_030265075.1 Balanus glandula
GGTCACAGAGCAGAGGTCAGTGACCCGGTCACAGAGCAGAGGTCAGTGACCCGGTCACAGAGCAGAGGTCAGTGACCTGGTCACAGAGCAGAGGTCAGTGACCCGGCCACAGAGGCCCGGTGACCCGGCGCTGTTCGGGACAACAAAGAACGACACTGAAAAGTCAAGCATCTCGGTGTCGCGGCTGGATTATGAAAAAGCGGCCAGCGCGCTTTCGGGCTTTATCAACCAGGAATCAGGAACTGTCAAGCATCATAGTCAGACTTTGTTTGACGATCAATCACTGAGGACTGGCCTCGACTTTGACGATAAATGCCTATGTCATGTGGTGCAGCTCGCTGGCAGCGACCAGGCACGAATGCAGTCAGTCAAACACTGTGATGCCACTAATTCCAACACCGCCGGGGTCTCGCGATGAACGCCATTACGCTTAATTCTTTGCCAGGGCTCCCAACACCCCCCCTCTGACTTTCCCCCCCCCCCCTCCCCCCCCCCACAGAGCTGCAGGAGGGCCACGAGGAGCTGCAGGCCCAGCTTCTGTCGACCGGCCTTCAGGAGGGCCGGCAGCTGCTGGAGTCGGGTCCCAGGAGCCTGGCCGTCGAGCTGGAGGACCTGTCCGGAGAGCAGGTGGGTAGCAGACGACGGAGAAGAGGGGCAACGGCAGGGAGGAAGCGTTGAGGGTTGGAGGGAGGTGGGATATGGTGTTGGACGAAGAGCAGATGGTTTCCTTGGATGGGTGGGATGTCGTAAAGGTATGAGAAGTAGTAGGTAGTCGGTGGATAATTCCTGATGTTTTAATTTAAATGTTCTTGATGCTATAATTTAACTAGGTGTTTATTTTGCCTTCATTTGTATTGAGCTTTATCTTATTTGATCACTGCACCGCCATTGAGTTTGCGTGAGCCTCGGCTGTTTTGACTGGCCTGTCTGCACCAAATGCCGTTGTTTGCTATAAGAAAATGCACACGCTTGGCTTGTCATGTTTATTGAGATTATGGGATGTGGGATAAACGCACGCAATTCGAATGCGTATGCCACGGAGAATGAAAGATGACGTTTAGCATTTCTGCGACACGCAGCCTACCCATTAAACGTGCAGTACTGGTTGAATGCAAATCATATACCGATAGATCTCGGATTAGACGAAATGAAGAACAGCTGAGCAAGTCAAATGATAAGTTTCGTTCGAATGCGGACGAAATTTGTTGCCACGAACACTATCATAGTCTTTTATAACATATTGTGTACGGTCAAAAGATATAAATCCGTGAAAAAATGTTATCAAAGCATGCCAATGGAAAAGGTCTTCCATAAATTAATTTGCACTTGTCTCTTTTAAGGCGGAAAATGATGACACCTTGCAAAAGGTGAGCGGTATCCCTGGCATGCGAAGGATCTAATCAAACTCATCCCTAACTTTCCCAAGTTAACCTTTGTTTTTGCTTGCCTGGCACCGTTTGCTGTGGTCTTGCAGCACTGCATGTTTTAAAACTCATTATTTCGAAGTATTTAGCGATAGACGGAGAGATGCTGACGCATCCTGGTGGGATTTCAAACAGGCTGCATGATCTGTCACCTGCAGAATCCAATGCTTGTCCAAAGGTGATGTCATTCACAACATGTCTACTGCTGCAGTAAACATTTGAATACTGGTTCGGCTGGAGAAGCTTGGGAAATGTCTACTTGTTGCTCTAACTGCACGGCAAGGCACATTTGCATTTGGATGGACACAACTGCACGGCTATGTTTTAGCACTGTATGATTTGGCTCAGCATGCTGTTTCCACGAATTCTAGCCTGTGGTGCACACATTTTTGCTTTCATGTTGTGTTTGTTTCGCATTACATCAATACTGTGGTTTAAACCTCATCTTGCGTATGATTTTAGCGCCGTTTTAAATTTCACTTGGCTGTCATCATACTTTGTAAAAAGTGTTTACATAGCCTTTGCTCATAACTATCATAATGATCATTACATTAATCAACTTAATTTAGTTATCATGATATTATAATAATCTTCGTATATTTGTAGATTTATCTTCTTAAAAAATATATATTAATTTCTCAGCTTGGTACATAATGTAGGCGATAATATATCCTGGCAGTCTTAGTGTTTAAAATATGTCATATTCTTACTCCTGTTTTTGTCCGCGAACTATTGACAAACATTGTCCATCAATCCTTGACAATGTTTATGAAAGCTAACATATGGAGGTTGAACATTGTCTATTTAGACCGATGATGTGTTCTCAGTGAATGTTTGACTTTTCATATCATTCTCACAGCTCTGTTATCCGACTGAGCATGTCGCTGACATGCCTGGTATTCGGCTGGAAGTTCATTGGGCATAGCTGATATCTCCTGTGAATCTCTTGAGACCTGTCCGCAGTTTATTTACCACAAGCAATACCTTCTCCTTAGCTTGTACCTACCTAGCGACACCACATCATCGCCTTATATCTCACTGTCTGCTTCTCGTTGACAGCTCAAGAAATCGCTCCTGGAGCAGCAAGAGGTCAACAAGCAGCTGCGGACCTACATTGACGGCATTCTGCTCAACATCGTGGAGAACCACCCTCAACTGCTGGAGGTGAAACACCATCAGTGACGTCATCAGCAGTGACGTCATCAGCGACCTCTCAACTTCAGCGGACAGCTCAACTGGGCGGAATGCGAGGGCACTGTGCGAGTGACACTCGATTGTGGACATCCGCCGGAATCCGCCGGAATCCGCCGGTGCATCACCGAGACCCGGGAAGACGCAGTAAGCTGGCGTGTTTTCAACAGTTGGCTCGGATATAGCGGATATCCGTGAATGTACCAGAGACGCAGCAAGCTAAGGGAACTCCGGCAAGCAAGTGGGAGCTGGCTGCAGATGCATATGCTGTGGAAGCGTCTAAAGTAAACCAATCTCGGCATGAGCGCGTACTCATTACGGACGTCACGAACATCACAGACGGCGAGACGTCGGACCGAAAGGCTGGGACGCCACGACGCGGTTCGTGGCTCGGAAATGCGCCGCGAAGCGAGTCTCACTCGAACACGATTCGAGTCACTGTCGGGCTCGCAAGACTGAACGAAACGACTCAGCGACAGTGCTGCCATCTATGTCCCAGCTGGAAAATGTTCCAGGTGGCGCCACTATCGACCCTCGCCGCTCGTCAGACAGACGGGGCTCGCTGACGTGAGTGGACAATAAGCGTTTGCTGATCATCGCTGTTGGTGGATGAACTCTGATGAGTTTGGACATGGATGATGCCATGGCTGTTTTGGAGCAGGCCAAGCTACCGACAACAATGATCAAACTCAACGTGAGGATTGTGAGACCTATGATGCCTACACAGCGCCGCCGTGAATAGGCAAGACTTTGTGCTGCAATGATGTGAACGTATTGGGTGTATTATCAGCAGTGAAGATGCCTGCCCACTCAGAAATATTGTTTTTAAACGAATGGATGAAAGTGCCAGGTATGTGAGGGCGGCGTGCCTTGTGAAGCGTATGGGGCGGTGAGCGTTAATTCATGGTTCTGCGCTTTGTTCGAAGAAAGGATACACAGTACTGCATCCCCGACCAGTACTTGGTATGATTTACCCCATTTCTGTCCTCGACATGTAACGGGCCGTTGCTTTTTTCTATGTATTATATTGGTGTGATGTCAGATGAAAGCTGAAATTCCACCCATGCAGTGAGAGGGAAATGGTTCTGTTATGAAACTGGTTGTGAATGCTGATTTGTCAAATGTTTTAGTGTTACATATAGTACAAGGGAAACGCAAATCCTGGAATAGGGTTTAAAATTTGCATCAGATGGGACGAATATGAAACTACAAGCGGATTTCTGTCGCATACCTAAATGGTCACAAAACACTGTTGTACTACACTGTTGTACTACTATGTAGATACTGTTCAATGTACACGAGACAGTGTTACTGCTAGGACACATATAAAAATGATTGTATTTGTAGAATACCATGGGAAAATTGCTCGGAAGATTATACAATACATATGTGGATACCTAAAAAAGTCTTGGTAAATATTTATCTCGATAACTGACACCAATTTTCACAACTTATCATGCTCCTCCAAACATAAGGACTACTTCTGAAGAAACTATATTTGTTCAAGTTCATAACATTCTTGTTTGAGATCTTACCGTAAACCAAGCTTATGAAGCCTGATCGAGATCTAGAGTGACAAGTGGGAGAGAAAAATAAGCTTGTAAAAAGTATCGGGCTTGCTCCACGCAGCCTGGAGGTTCGGGTTGCGCTAAAACGGCTTGCAGTCCGGCGCAACAAGAGCACGAGCGCGCTATGGGGATCGCAAAATACCACCAACACGTTGGCGAGGATCATAATGTATGTCACACTGTCGCAGTGCACGTCCCCCGAGCCTTTGAAGTCTATGAAAAGCCCGGACTGCCTGGACTTACGTGTATATTAAACCCCAAAATTCACAAAGTCTGGTCGCCTCCATTCGGTGCGGCACCCTGCCCACCATTTCCACAGAACAGAATACAACAGCATTTTGATTGATTGATTGATAATACATCTGATGAATGGTTGTACCCGAATGCAAATGTAACTTACTGTTTTAATTTTTATTTTTTGGAATGTTTTCAAGGAGAAGGTCGATCAAAAATCCACTTATCAATAATAAGTACGCTTTGAGTTCGTTTCGTTAGGAGCTTTTGATTGACATCTTACGCTTCGCGGTATAGTTATTGGTTCGGAATGTAAGAGGGGAGGGGGGGGGGCGAAAAACGTTCCCCAGGCAATGGTGTTTAGCTAAGACCACAGCCGATGCCGGTTCATATTTGAAATTTACATACCATTCCGCTAAAACCGCTCTCTTATTGGTATCTTGCCGCATTGTAATTCAATATATCGAGAAAATATGTCGATATTAAATATATCGAGAAAAACATTGCGCGCGGGTTAATTTCCAGTCGCACCTAAAGCCAGGCATACTGGCAGCGCCGGCTGTACAATACATGCAGACGTCGAGCCGTATAGAGGAGCAGCCCGGTGACCGGGTCATTACCAGTCGACACATTGCGTCAACTCAAATAATCCTCCGCCGCATTGAAGGGGGCGGCGGCGCTCCGCTCATTGTGAGAAGCAGTTGAATGTACACCGTCTCTCGATCGATCGGATCGCTATGGTGAAGAAGTCTGCACGCGATACTGGAACAGCCGAGGCCCAACATCTACCTGGAGAGTTTGAAGTAGCCTGAAGTGCAGTTCTGTGGCTACTCAAGAATAATAACTCACTTGGACATGTTTAGCACGCGTACGCAAAAGGCATTAACGATTGAAGGCGTTGGCAATCGGATTTACTGAATAGTCCTTTGGGTTATAACAAAGCTCACATATGTAAGTGCCTTGTGAATACATATAAGACTTCACGGTTGGGAAAGCTGCTTATAAGCCTCAGACTCAGGACAGAAGTCGTCAATAAATAGTTTATCATTATGGAGGCAGACAGGATCATTCTGAAGTATTTCGAATATATTGTGTTCAAACTGCTCCCTTGGTAGAAGGTTCCTGTAGTGCATTTTCTATTGTTAAATAATTAATCGAAACCAGTAAAACGCCGTAATTGGTGAAACGCGAGTGGGTGACAACGACAACGAAACGATTTTGAATACAATTTGTGTGCAGTGTAATCCATGCTCCAAATCACGCTGTGACATTTTTAGTTCGATCGGAGCATTGCTTTTTTAGTTATAGCCTCGGGTATTTTTGAGAGGTCAGGTTATAAGGCCTTTTCTGATGCCGATGAATGCCCCATGTATTCACTTCTTCTAATACAATTATATAATTTCGGACTAGAAATAAACGAAAGAATGCATTTCTGTGGCTTGTTTTTTAAATCGTATTTAATGACGTTTGCTGACGTCTTGTTATCTTGACTCGAGCCCAGTTGAAACTCGCATCTTTGGTTGCCTTAAAACATACTTTGATGATTTATTTTTTGATAGGAAAAGTCATGGAGATAGACTTTTTTAGAAATGTCAAAAAATACACTCAAACAATAACTATTTTTTATCCTCTTCATCTTGTTGTGATGTGTCAATGGAGTGAATGTCTGATGACACTGGATGTTAGTTACTGACGTAAGGTGTTTCTTTGGAGTGGATGTCTGACGTGACCCGATGTTAGTCACTGTTGTATGATGTGTCAATGGAGTGGATGTCTGAAGTGACCTGATCCTGTTGTATGATGTGGACAATACATTAGGTGTTCGACGCGACTAGATGTCAGTCACTGACGTGTGATGTGCTGCTGCAGTGGACGTCTGACGTGATCGGATGTTAGTGACTGACGTGTGATGTGTCAATGGAGTGCATATCTGACGTGACCCACTGTTAGTCCCTGTCGTATGATTTGTCAATGGAGTGGATGTCTGACGTGACCTGAAGTAAGTCACACTGACGTGTGATGTGGTGTGTGGACCATGTATTAGATATCTGACGTGACTTGATGTCGTTACCGACGACTGACCAATTGTATTGTAGTAACGACGACTTGTAGTAGAAACGTAGTCAAGATGTTCTATTGCCATCGTCATTATGTTGTCCAAATGTATAGTACATTTGTATGTGGTATGTTGTAAATAAGTCATTATTTACTAATGCATATGTTGTTCATGGGTAGTTGCAGTATGGTCAAGAGGTGCGAGGTGGTCGAAAATGTTTTCAGTGAATATTAACGGAAAGGATGACTTACGGTGTTGTCGGAAGGACGTCATGTCTGATGTGACCGTTTGCAGTTGCAGTGGCAGGAACTCTCGGCATATAGTTACTTGGACAAGTAATGTACGACATACTGATAAGATAAAGAGCGCTGGAGGTAATGGAGAGGCATGACCATTTGTGTGCCCGTCTCCCATGACGAAAAACAATCACCGTGGCAAATAATGCGATTGAAGATGCTATCGGAAATTTATGCCCAGACCAAACGATGTATAAAAGGAGCTTTCAGCCAGTTCCGTCAGACTGCCGGTGCAAAAGGCCCACAAACGATCGGTTGGAGCAGAGGAAGGAGTAGGAGGAGGAGGAGAGGGAAGGAGTGACAAGAGGGAAAAGTTATACACCTCGGGTATACGGAGACACCTCAAGGGATTCCCGGGCGCCAGCAGCCGCCTCGTAGGCAAGGACACATACGTAGCTCGCCATCGGTGCCGGCCGATGTTAACACTAACGAAGGGTCCGACGGAGCCCAGGTTAGAGCCGGGACAGGGGACAAGGGTCCATAAGGGTGCCAGGATATGGGTGTAGGGGCCTCTCTTGGTCTGAGAGGGTAAGTTGGGTACACAATCGTGTGGTGTGATATTAAGTCCTGCTGACGAACCAACTCCCACTAAAAAATGATTTATGAAGGTCCTTTAGATAAAGACATTCTGGACAACCCACATAGTAGGTATGTCGTTCAGCAGAGCATTTGCATGATTTTCTGAGGACATTTATCCTACCAGGGAGTCTCTTATTACTGCTGGCATCTGGCGTTACTGAAAGGGAATTTTTGGGGTCATTCAAATCATCATGGGACGAATATGATCGAAATGCTTGGAGATGAGAGAACGGCAGTGTAAATGACGAAAGATGAATCTGAATTCAAGGCCCTGAAAAACGTGGTACAAATTAGCCAGGACAGCCGAATGGATCATTTCTTGACCGTAAGCAAAGCTTTGCAACGCTGAGGTAAGATAAGTGGGTAGTTTTGGTAAAGAGATAGACGTATGTACATTGTACAAGGAGAGCGAATATCTGGACAAATGATGTAACGATTGTAATTGAAAGTTATGGTCACGAATATTTTGTTGTCTCCAGGGCACTATCAACAGCCCAGTCCTGTATGCTTCTCTCTCGTACCTAGAGCCCTTCATGGGACATATTTTCAGCTCCCATTCCATTCCATCCCATTCAGCCAGATCCAAATCCGTTCCGTTCCATATCCATTTTTAATTGGGCTCCCATTTCCATCCCATTTCCACAAAATTCAGCGTATTTAACTGTTTTAGTGCTAAAAAATGACATCGTCAGTCTCATTCCAATCCAAATCCGTTCCATTTTCATGAATTCTGCAAAGTTTCTCCCATTCCCATCACATTTCTGTTCCATGGGAACTTCCATGCGAATTTCCATTCCATGAGGGGCTCTAGGGCATAGCCATCAATTATGGACCAAACTAATAAGTTTCTGAAATAGTTGCCCTGAACCAATTAATATAAAAATAATTTTTTTTACAGATTTTCCTTTCTTTTCCGTAGTTATCCGATCGTCAAAAAATGTATCAGTGTTCCTCAAACGGACGGTAACAGCCTGATTAACAAGTATATCTATATTATTCTATGTCATCGGATCGCTCTGTCACCACGAATGAACATCCAGCAGTACTGCGCCGTAATAGCTGACAACAACGGCTTGCCGTTCACGAGAGCGTTGATGCTGTGCCGTGTAGCACAAACGCCTGATCACAGTCGATGCTGTGCCGCATAACACGAACACCTGATCACAGGCATAGCACCTACGTCCTACAATGCAAAATCCAGCTAAAAAACAACACAGGGACCTCGATTCCGCGGAAAGCATATTAAGACCAAGGCATGGTGCTTTATTGTGTGAGTGCTGTTTGATATTATGATCGCATTCATGGCCCAATCTAGGAATGTGTCTGAGTTAATGTGTCAGTAACCAACACAAGGAAGCCAGTCAGTGACATCAAACAGCATTTCTGCCACAGCCTTCCGCTAAGCCTCCCGAGGGGACACTAGAAGGCTTCTATCTATGTGGATCATACCCAATACGCTTGACATGACCTAGCTTGACCTTAATTTGCCGGGCAACGCCGGGTGCCCCATCTAGTAACAGAATATGACAGCACCGTGTTCGTATTTATTTTTACCAGCCAGATTGAGGCGGACTCAACTTTGCTGAAACGCGAAAATACGGGTAGAGGAGAGTGCGGTAAGACGGCCAGGGTAGGTAAGGCGGCCACCCCCTCCGTAGTATAAACAGCTGACGGCACGAGCAGGAAACATGATGAATGCAATGTCCGTTTTTAGTTGCACAGCCCAAGTGAAGTCGGGTGAGTTTGATCTTTGTAGATATTTCATAATTTATGTTTTTCGAAAATAGACTTCTTAGTAGGAACTATTTCTGTTCTTTTCTGTAAGTGCTTGTGTCTACAACTATGAAGTTCAAAACGTAACATGAACTACGGTAATTATTTGCAGTTTATCCGCCCCTGTAGCTCAGTCGGTAGAGCACTGGGCTAGTGAACCAACCGGTAGTGAGAGCCCGGTTCGAGTCGCCTCGGTGCTCGCTATTTGCTCCAGACTGGGATGGCCCGTGGTCGGTGGCAGTGGCCGCACTGAAGGCCAGTTGACGTCTGTGAGCGGGGCGGACCGTGTCCGGCTATGTGGGCACGTTAAACTTTCGCTTCTGAATTCTGCCGACTGCCCGGAATTTCCCGATCGGACGGTAGAGGTCAGGGCCTGCGCAACAAGCTCCGCTTAGCGCAGGCTCTGACTTCGTCAAGCCATCCATTCAAAAACGTTCGGACTAAATTTATAAAAAAGTAAGTGTTGAGTTGCGATGGCGTACGAATCTTGATTCATTATGGTGTCTGAAAAAATTGCCCCCAATTTTTTGCCACAGATGTAAAACAGTGATTTTGCACTGTCAAAAACATACAAATTTAAGCCTGATAAAGGTAAATACAAATGCGTGTCTCTAGATCACTTTTGTTTCAAAACTACATGAAAGCTATTTATTGATTTGTATCTAATAAAAGTAAATCAAAAAAGCGATTCCAAAAAATTACGTCACGTTTTTTTTGTATATAAAGTGCTATCAGCCAGACAAAAATTAATACATTGCTTTGATATTTTGTATAGTGATTGCTCCTAAGTTCTCTAACATATACTCTGTTTTCTATAGCTTTACAAATTTTGATTTAACAGATGAGCAAATTTTTCATTTTAATTTTGGGGGTCAATTTTAAAACTTGTAAAAACCGAGATTGAAAACTTGAAACCATCGTCATTTAACCCGCGCCACGTGCCGGGGGTGCTTAGACAAACCCCCCTAAGGTTTTTCGCAGATAGCGAAACACGGCGGCGCACAGTGCCGCCGGGTCTTCGCCTACCTGTTGGTGCATCAATTCCGCAAACTTTGAGCAAAAAAAAAAAACTTAAGGTTATCTCAGGTCAGGTCGCCAGATCAGGCCACGTGATCTCACCTCCAAAAAGTTGGAGACCGTGCCAAAGCCAGAGTTTCTTATTGATCAGTTTATTACTTGCATGGTGTCATCAAGGTCTAAGCACCTACAATTATTTTATCTCGGAATTTTCATATCGGTGACCTAAGGTCAGGTGAATTTCGTGACCTCTCCATTATAAGCCAATGGGGAAATATTAAAATGCTTCCCTTTCAAGGATATGCAAGATATAAGTTCAGTTATTCCTAGATGATGTAATCTTAGGATTTTTTACTGTCCGAGTGCAAATTTTCTTTTATGACCTCTACGGGGTCATTTAAGGTCATACGAGGTCACCATCACTTTTTCCTCAATAACTATCGACACAACGAAGATAGGGACGTTAAATTGGCATCAATGTGTTCATCTCGTCAAGGCGCGTCTCCCGTTATGCAACATGACCTGTTTGGGTTACCACTTGACCTTGACCTGAGGCCAAATTTTCAAGTTGACCTTAAAAGGTCACCATGTATAGCATTCGACGCGCCTTTACCAGAAAAACACGATGACGCAAAGGGTATTCCGTTCCCTTTATTATTCAAAAAGTTATAAGTGGAATACGTTTTTGGGAGAAAAAACGTCTTTTTTGACTTTTGTGACATGTGGAGCCTAAAGTATTGACCTGAGGTCTGATTCGAGGACATGTTGCAGACTCTAAATTCAAATAGGCTACATGTAAATTACTGGGCCAATGTCATAAAACTGGAAAATTTTACATTTGATGACCTCTGGTGACCTCAATTATGACCTGAGAGATTGATTTGGAAGTAGTTTCAAAATGATTTCTTCCGAGTTTTCTAACAGTGTCCTTGGTTTTAGTCTACGAGCTATAGTGACTGAGTTTGAAGAGGGGGAGGGGGTGTCTAATCACCCCCGGCACGAGGTGGCGAGGGTGGCAACGAGCACCGGCACGGCGCGGATTAAGATGTTTCATTTTATTAGGTTTGCATTTTGGTTCCAAAGTGAATTTATACGATTTTACAAACATTTATCACTTTTACCGAAAGTGGCAAAACAAGATGTTATCAAAACGCAATTTCCGCTAAAACTATTAGAAAAACTTTGATAAAATTGTGTAAGAAAACATAGGATTGCCGTGAGTAGAACTGACGCTAAAGTAGGCACAATTTCAGAGAATGCACTTCTTACGTAAACAGTTTTCTACAAACCTCCGGGGGGTGGGGGCGTTTAGAACCCTCCTTTCGGTCGTTTTTTGTAGGGCAAAGTTAACCCACGCCAGTGTAGGCCCGATTCACCTACGTGACAGGGTAGGGGGGGGGGTTGTTGGACCCCCCCCCCCGGG
>JARBER010086387.1:0-11557 GCA_030265075.1 Balanus glandula
CCTCCCTCTACAAGTGTGGATGTGCACACTGCACACCTTATTGTATAGCTGTGGAATGGCTGAGCCGATTGGGCTCTTGGTGTGCGGTTAGCAGCCTCTCAATCCCTACTTTCCCACAAGCCACGAGCTGTTGTCTCTGCACGTGCACTCATGCGCGATATAAATTTTTGTATCTCAAAAAACTAGCCCGATCGGGTTGGCATTCACCACTCACCATACATTCCTTTCGTGCTCGCTAGCTCATCGCAACGACGGTGCCTTACCGGTCATTAGACTGTACCGCCTAGCTCGGTTGCGCCCCGGGGCGGACAGCCTACCTTTCAGTTCAGGCTAGCGATTTTACCACTTCTTAGACTACCGCAGGGCGCAGAACCAAGTTCCCGTGCGTAGCAGCTTATATGTAATAACGTGTGTAATAACGAATGTATTATACATTTCATATTAATTTAGATAATTATGTTATGGATAGGAATTTATTAAAATGAACATCACTTCGAGTGTGTGCTCATCTGCATGTCGATTTTTATTTGCAATAATATAGTCTTTTTCTCGCTTGAGGATGTATTGGACCACTAAACCAAATGGCAATATTTTTACCTTGATTTGATTCATCGGCCGTCGTCATGCACGCATTTATGTATGAATTGGGAAAGTGCCGATTTTTTACATGACATGGTGTGCTTCAGGGCAGAAGTCTGGCAAACTGGTTAGGTATTTTATTTCTGTGTTCGGAACCGGGGTTCGAAACCCTCGGTGAATTCCTGACAATTTTGCCCTTACTCCTGTTTTCCTCAGAACAAATTTATATATCCAGTTACCGCTATAGTCTCAGGAATTGGATATTGGCTTGGTTCACGACATTGTGCATCGAAATAAAAAGAGAAGGGTGAAGGGGCATCAGAAGTGATGGCTAAGGCTTCCACTGCTGATTTAGTAAGGTTTTTAATGGCACTCATTGACATAACTTTGCGTGCGTATTTTATTACACAACAGTCAACACTGAATGACAAAATAAAACCTAAACTGAGTAGGAACTGACAATACGTTCAACCAGAGTCCTTACAACCGCAAAAAGTATGCATTAAGTGATATATCGACGTGGCCTTCAAAACTGTTATACCACCGCTAAAATTGAATTGTAAAGGTGAACGGATTCCTGGAAAGTGGAAACACAGCATTGACGTTCAGCAGCGAAGTTTAGGCTACCTCAATACATCATTATACCTCAACGTGGCTGTTAAACAGAAATACGCACATGATGCTGCCATATCCTGACATTGGGTGATATTTAGTAATATTTCGCTAGACTTTTATATACCCGTGTTAAAGCGCCCTTATACCGCCAGCAGCCCAACCCAACAGCCTCCTTCCAACGGCTGCACTCCCAGTACCTCCCCAGCGCCCCGCCGATCGGCCGCGGCGCGGTCCTGGCCATCCTCTGCTGCCACCTACCGGCGCTGTGGCGAACTAGCGACAAAGGCGGCGCTGGCTCCGACCGGCTGCACTATTTACAGTTGCAATTACAGCGATGCGGGGCGCCGGACCGCCCGCGGGCATCCGTGACCTTCAAACGCCCTTCGTGTGCAGCCTGTCTGGGTATGCACTACAGTGTAGTCAGCGTACACTGTACAGTAGACCACATTAGCAGGTCTAACGTAAAATATAGCTTTGCCCCTTTGACACCGGACAATATTAGCCGGTTTAACGTAACGTAAATATAAATATAAAAATAACTTGTATCCCCCCTCCTTGTACCTAATGCCCAAACCGGGTAACAAGGAGGGGAAAAAACAGTAGACCGATTCATTTTACAAAAAAGTTTCGAAATGTTAAGGAGCTCACACAGCTTCTGGTGTCATTGGGTACAAAAATGAGGTATCCAAAACGGTAGGTCTCCATTTTGTATACCTATCCGGGTGGCGCATTTCGGTTACAATTTGGATTAAAAATGTTTTCGGCGTTGAAGTCTTCGTACGCTCAACATGGGTGAGGAGGCCACTAACAACAACAAGTTAGCAAAACGCAGGGCATTCTTTGACGGTGGCTTCAAGCCACGAAAACCGGTAAATGTTCATGAATGTGCCATATTTCATGGAAATGGATACCTTTGATCACATTAAAGTGAAATCAACCCTCCCTGAACGGTGGTTGTCCTTCAAACTGCGTACCAATGAACAATGTGTAGTGTGTACCTATACTCAGAGTTCGCCACGGGCCGGGTATACCCATATTCATACCCATGCCCATGGGCATGCCCATGGGTATACACATATACATTTTTCGGGTACTGGGTGGGCCTGGGCAAATAAATGTGCAAGTGCATTTTTTTTAGAAACACTCTGTTGCTTTGCCTGTGGCCTTTTGTAAACAAAGATGGTCCACAGCTTTAGGTGTATCATTTGCAAATAGCTAAATAACCTAGGATATTGAACGTAAATGTTGTGGAAGGAATTATTTGCTTAACCTGAACGGGCCGGACCGGGCATGGACATACAATTTATTATGGGAATGGGCCTGGTCCGGGCATGGGCATGGTGTCAATAAGTCAATAAGGCACAGTTACGGGTAGGGCTGGAGGTTTCTGGGCCCGTGGCAATCTATGGTGTACATTTGCATAGGGGAGCCGTACAATTAACACGCCCCTGATATCTCCGAAAGTATGAAAGCTAAGACAACCAAACTTACAGTATGGAAAGGTGCTGGGAATATCTACATTTGGTCTAATTTTGGTGGCCTTGGGTTAACACCGTCGAGTTCAAACGAGGTCATGAAAGTCAAATTTGGCCAAATCTCATATTTTTGTAACATGATCAGTGACGTCTCAGGTCACCAGAAAGGTGTTTTGAGTTGTTTACGGTGATTTTAATTGACGTTAGCTACATACAATGTTTGAATGATCAGCATCTGACTGTTAGTTCCGAAGATTTTGCTTTGCACACCTCGATTCTGGCCGACATCTTGGAATACAAATCCATATAGCTCAAAACTTTACTGACCGATTGTTATTTGTTTGGCGTCAAACGATCCGATATTAACTTAGAAAAATATGGCGCAAACGCCATTGTCTTGAGACGTTTCGTTTTTTAGATATTTGGGAAAACATGTGGGAGGGCCCAAAAGTGGCCCTCCCCGACCTGCAAAGAGGGGCCACGGTAGCAGTTCCTCCAGACTGTTGAATACCATGGGTGCATGTATCTGGTGCGGAGCAAGATATCTCTCGACATGCAGTTGATTCTGTGTTTATTGTTTACCCCGGTAGGATTCTAGCCAGACTGATATATGTATGCAATAAGTAATGTTGCAAGGTTAGCACGCCCACTGGAGGGGGGCAATTTTGTGCGCCCCCCCCACATGCCTTTCCCAAATATTTCAAAAACGAAGTGGCACGAGGCAATGGCGCTTGTGCCACATTTTTGCTTATTCAACAACGGATTGTGTGACGCCAAAAAATAAAAATCGGTCGGTAAATGTTTGAGCTATATGGATTTGTATTCCAAGATGTCGGCCAGAATCGAGGTGTGCAAAGCGATATCTTTGAAACTAACTGTCAGATGCTGATAATTCAAACGCTATTATGTAGCCAAAGTCAATTATATTCACCGTTAACAACTCAGAACACCTTTCTGGTGACATGTGACGTCACAGAGATCATTTTTTTAAATATTAAAATTGGCCAAATTTGACCTTCATGACCTAGTTTGACCTTTAAGATGTTTACCTGAGGTCACCAAAATTGGACGAAATGTAGATAATTCCAGCATCTTTCCATACTGTAAGTTAGTTTGTCTTAGCTTTCAAACCTTCGGATATCTCAGGGGGCGTGTTAATTGTAAGGCTTCTCTATGCAAATGTACACTACACATAGTTCATTGGTACGCAGTTTGAAGGACAACCACCGTTCAGGGAGGGCTGATTTCACCCTAATATGATCAAGGGTATCTACTTCCATGAAATATGGCACATGCATGAACGTTTACCAATTGTCGTGACTTGCAGCCACCGTCAAAGAATGCCCTGCGTTTTGCCAACTTTTTGGTGTTAGTGGCTTACTCACATATGTTGAGCGTACGGAAACTTCAACGCTGAATTTTTTTTAATCCAAACTTAACCGAAATTCGCCATCCAGATTTACAAGATGGAGATCTACCGCTTTGGAAACCTCATTTTTTGTGCCCAATGGCACCAGAAACTGTGTGAGCTCATTCACATTTCGAATTTTATTGCAAAATGAATCGGTCTTCTGTATAGCGACTAACAGCTCGGCGCAAGTCAGCCGAGGGAAAAGCCAGAGAGAGAGGGAAGAGCTGTGTAGAGAAGGGAGGAGTAGGGTAGAGGGGGAGGTGCTGGGTAGAGAAGTGGGAGGAGCTGGGTAGAGAAGGGAAGGTGCTGTGTAGAGAGGGGAGTTGCTGGGTAGAGGGGGAGCTGCTGGGTAAAGAAGGGAGAAGATGGGTAGAGAAGTGGGAGGAGCTGGGTAGATAAGGGAGGAGTAGGGTAGAGGGGG
The DNA here is from genome assembly GCA_030265075.1 of Balanus glandula. Lineage (NCBI taxonomy): Eukaryota > Metazoa > Arthropoda > Thecostraca > Balanomorpha > Balanidae > Balanus > Balanus glandula. The sequence continues at coordinate 4,502 of JARBER010086387.1, forward strand.
AGGTGCTGTGTAGAGAAGGGAGGAGATGGGTAGAGGGGTAGGTGCTGGTTAGAGAGGGGAAGAAGCTGGGTAGATGAGAGAGGAGCTGGGTAGAGAGGAGAGGACCTGGGTAGAGGGGGGAGGAGCTGTGTAGAGAGGGGAGTTGCTGGTTGGAGAAGGGAGGACCTGGGTAGAGGAGGGAAGAGCTGTGTAGAGAGAGGAGGTGCTGGGTAGGGAAGGGAGAAGTAGGTAGAGAGGTAGAAGCTGTGTAGAGAAGGGAGGAGATAGGTAGAGGGGGAGGTGCTGGTTAGAGAAGGGGAAGGAGCTGGGTAGAGAAGGAAAGGTGCTGGGTAGAAAAGGGAGGAGCTGGGTAGAGGGGGAGGAGTTGGGTAAAGAAGGGAGGAAGAGGAGGTAGGAAAGTAGGGTAGGTGCTGAGTTGAGAGGGAGAGGTGCTGGGTAAAGAGAGAGATATTTTCCACATAAATGCATAGATATTAATGCATGAAAAAACAATGGTGCAATCCGTCCCGCCAACAGTGAGAACATTTGCTTTACTGTTTCTACTCTCATGTCATCCGACCACTATTTTCTTTAGTATATTCCATTACGTAAGTATACATTAAACTAGTTAAAACAGAGAGACAAGAGTGCTATAGCTACATGGATAAAGTATTAATAGAAACATATTTGCATTCGCTTTTAACCCACGCGGCGCAGGGGGTAAATTTGACCCTCCCCTCCCGGATTGTGTCGATAACTCAACAACTGTTCAAGAAAGCAACACAAAACTCACTATGCCTTATTCTTCATCAATTTGACGTCTTGTGAGAAAATGTCAATTAAATTGAGTAGGAACTTTGGAAGAAAATGACGTTTTGATGACGTCATGTCATGCAACTTTTGATAAAATTAATATTTAGACAAATCATAGAAAATCGTGTGTAATCGCGATCCGTAAACCAAAAATGACAAAAAAGGATATAAGATTTACTACAGCGTGGTTACCTATCTCAGATTTTCAGAAAGTTGAGTTTTTGAGCCCCAAAATTTTAAAAACTATTTTGTTCAAAGAAGTTCTCAAACAAATACTTTGTTCTCACGATGGACAATACACAAGCCAACTGTCAAAGCAATATATCTAATTTTGACTGAGTTGTAGCTCCCTGAGTGTAAGTGGCTGATGACCCATTTGTTTCCAAGAAGTTTTCAAAATAAAAAATTGTCCTCATGATATTTAAAAAAACGGAATATGTGTCAGAGGACTACGCATGGGCAATACACAAACCAGATTTAAAAGCACTAGGCATATCTGATTTTGACTGAGTGACCGATGACGTCATTTTTGAAAATCACGTTTTTTACAATACGAATAAACAAATGCCAGTACTGTCTTTTTGGGCCAAAAACAGACTACATCTACATTTAACTTACATTGAATTTAGCTGATTTTGAAATTTGACCTCCAATGACCCGGTTTTGACCTGAGTTTTGCCTAAGGGTTATTTTATGAGGTCAGAATGTAAAAATAAGTACCTACTTGCATCGCACTATACGTGTAAAAGTGCTCATAAGACATGTGATGCGTGAGTTTCATTGGCATTTTGAAAATAGAAGCCTTTAGTGACATGACCTTGACCTTGACCTTAAATTCGAATTTTGGTAGTGTGGAATGTGAGTTACACACTTTTGAGAGGCTTCTGTTGAATACAATTCCGAATCAAAGACTTTGAATGGAAAGCATGGCCCGTCAACTCGAGAAACTCAATTTTTATCTTTGACCTGACCTGTGACGTGACATGTGACCTCCAGGTCAACCCAAATTATGTTAGCTCAACAACTTTTCCTTGGCTTTCGATGGCTGCGGTTTATTGTTCGGATTATATGAAGAGGTAAAATTTACCCACCCCTGCGCCGCGCGTTCGGCTGGAGACCCCTGCGCCGCACGGGTTAAGCTAATCATGACATATGATCATAATAAATAAACACTCATACATGAAGATTAACTACTCTTCATCAAGGAAACAGGGGATATGTAACCGATTTTAGACCCAGGAGGATTGTATCCATTTCCAATTCTAGCCCGACGATGCCAGAAGCCCATAAATGAAAGTTCAGGCGCACTCATTCGGTACCCGTTATTTGAACCCGCTTTCCTTCTCCTCTCCGTCACTTTCGGCAAGTGATGCTCAAACAAGTCCGAAAGATCAACAATTATTTCAATTGTCACCAGAGGCTCACCTAAGCACCACACATAACATAAAACACGTTCATAAAAACTATAAATGTTCACAGTTGGTGTACAACTCTGCAATTTTTGATTTTAATGCGTAGTAGTGGCGAATTTTTAAAACTCATTTGTTGCGATTAAATCGAACTTATAACCATGCAATAGGGCGACTGAGCACGAATAAAAAAATGGATCTGAGATTCAGATTCAGATGCGATTGCTTTATGACGTATCGAACTGTACAATGAAGTGACTTAGTCCCTTTCACAACTTCCCGCTACCAGCCATTACCTATCTTTCCTGGATCGCACCCGGCCCGGCCATTAGTTCAAAAACAGCTGGCAGAGTACTAAGGTGCTCAACAGATCACAAGCTCTTCCTTCCTGACCCGATTCCTGATCTGGCGTTGGTGCTTACCTCCCAGGAGCCAGCGTGAATCATCCTTGCGAGAAGGTCCCAACGCTTCGCCCGTCTTGGCCATACTCATTAAAAGCCGATATATTATCCCAGCTTGTCACGGTCCTTCCGTTGCGGATCCGTTTGCTGGTTCCCGGGCCGCGGAGCCGGTATTCCTGCTCTCTCCGCCCGTTCGGGGCCTTTGACCCGGCGTTCGAACCTGGCGCCGCCACATCTCTATCGTCCCGACCGGCCGCTCAGCTGTAATTACAACAATTACGCCGATCATGGCTCTGAGTTACTCGGACAGCTCAGGGACGGGACACGCTCCCCGAGAAGGCAGGATTTGTGAAACCCGCTCTCAGCTGGCGGGGTGCGGACACGACTGGAGAGGGATCCGAGATGTCCTACTCAGCTGGCGGGCGGCTCAGCTCGGTCACAGCTCCGCTGAGCTGCGCTGACGCTGTTTTGAGCTGGGGTTCTGACGCCGCTGGACCGGACTACTGTCACCGATGACTCAGAGCACGATCGGACCTCAGGCCCCCCGAGCTCAGCTGAGTGTTACGGCCCCAAATGTATGCGCATACATTCAAGGACATGTATGCATTGCATATGAGCGTATATATGTGTCAGAAGCGTAGTCAGAGCACCCTCATGCGACCCCCACATGTGCAAATGATGCTCCTGCATCCGTTAGATTACGCCGGGCCCTCTGCCCATGGCTGGTACCACACGGCTTGCCAGCTGGCATTTAATGTTGTAAAATGTCATGAAAGAAGCGGATCCGAAGCCCTCTCACATAATACAAGGGCCTTCCAAGTATGTCAGAGAGCATTATGATAAGGAGGAAAAATCTTTGGAAAGCCTTCTCAGGCCTGGAATGAGGTCTCTCAGACTTTACATCGGCCCTCTCAGGAACACTTAATATTCGATTATACAGGTATCGCAATCCGTCGGATATTTATGGGGACTGTTCCCTTCCTGTGACCATCCCCTCACTTCTGTTACCCCCCCCCCCCCTTTCCTGTGCGAACCCCGACCGGATACACCTGTTTCGAAAAAAAACTGGCTACGGCTTTCGGCGTTATATGTATAGGATTAGGGACTAGGGAGTAGAGCCCTTTATGAGACAAATTTTCAGCCCCATCCCATTCCATCCCATACAGCCAGATCCAAATCCATTTCAATCCATTTTCATACTTAATTGGGCTCCCATTTCCATCCATTTCCACAAATTTCAGTATATGTAACTGTTTTTAGTGCTAATCAAATAATATGGTCTGTCTCATTCCAGTCCAAATCCATTCCATTCCATAAATTCCCCAAAGGTTTGTCTCATTTCCATCCATATCCATTCTATTTCCATATCCATATGGAATTTCCATTCCATGAAGGGCTCTTCTAGGGAGTGCCTCATTCGAAGTCACATCTCATTGCTCAACAATTCACGCTTTTCCGAGATATGAAGTTATTTCATCTTGTTCCAAATACCTTACAACATCAAAATGAACGCCTATCGTGGCGAAAAGAATACAGGGAAGGGGCCAATCGAGTCGTGTGCCACTATCGACATCATAAGCATTATCATAGGCGATTTTAGAACAACATCACATAAGCATTCAATTTTCCGAGGATCATATGCACATTATTGTTTTCAGTTCCGCAAGTATGCCAGTCCCGAATCAGTCACAGACAGTCCGGGATACGAATTGGTTTAAGCTTCACAAATGTTTCGGTATCCGCGATGAATTGTCAGGAAAAAACATCACGCCATAAGATTTAGGGCTTGTTTATAAAATATATACAATACACGGAAAACATGATGGATAATGGGTCCTTACTCTTTATACATGAAGAGGTTAGAGCGGACAAAGACGTGCAACGAGGATATCAGACACTTCTGACCAATCGAGATCTGGCACAATGTTAAATAACACAGGCATTATAAAATAAGAATCAGATGATGAACAATGATCCTAACTATGTCAAAGATGTATATTGTTTCAAAAAGACGTCAATATACAATTACTACAAGCTTTCGACGTTACACCAATTATCAAGTTCATTGATGGTGTCGTAATGATAATGGGGTAATGCTAAAATGGCGTAGTGATAATGAAACTTGACAATGGCGTAATGCCGACAGCTTACTGTAATTTTATTTTTACGTCTTTTTTAAGCAATATAAATAATTGACATGATTAAAATCATTTTTAATCACCTGATTCTTATTATTACGTCATTCATCCTCGCCCACATAAAAAAATCAGAAAATACATTCATCAAAATATTCGCAAAAACATTAAATAGCTGTTTAATTGCCATCCATGTTTATGTACACACATGACTGAATGTCTGGTAGTTGGTACACCTTGTGACCATTGCTGTTTAGTCCGTTTGGCGCCAGATATACGGCTTCTCGGTGAACAGGGCGCGCCTGCCTCGCCTCCGTGAGGACTGAGGGCGTTCAGTCCGCGGGATCCGGCCATCCGGCGCAGGGCAGCCCTCCCCTGCGGCCGACGTGGCGGCCGGCGGTTTTTGCGCCGTTTCCGTGAAACTGAAGCAGCCTCTGCTGCCCCGTCTCGCAGCGACGCACCGGGGGCGCCCGGAGCCCCGCCCGCAGCCCCACACAGCTATGTAAATGCCCGCCGGCCGCACCGAGAGCGCGCTCCGGCGCCGTTTTTACGCGCATGCCGTTTTTGCCGGCTAAATTCTGTAGGGGACAGAGGCGGGGAGGCAGCGGGGAGGGGAGGGGAGGGGAGGGGCGCACGCAGCCCGCTGGCTGGCTGGAGTCTGGCCTGGAGGGACAATCAACGGCCGACCTGACCCGTACCTGCTGACGCTGAGCCTGTCCCTGGTAAAGGTAGTCTCCTCCAATTGCTCCGGTCAATTTTATTGCGTTAATAACGGGCTATATATGAGTGCTAATTATGGGTGCTGCATGCAGCGGAAATCAAAGAAATTGGTAATGACCTTAACCCCCGATAAATATTAAACTGTGGATAAGCTCAAACCATTTTCTTTTAATTCCGCTACATGCAGCACCGATTATCCCGTTAGTAGCGACAGAAAATTGGAGAGCTGAGGGAGACTGTACCATCTCTCAGTCGGAAAACGGCTGAAGCATACAGACACCATCGACAACATATATAGGTTGTTAGGTGAGGACATTTTCCTTGTGATAAAATAGGACGGGAATGTATTAATCAAATAATGAATGAATCAGAAAAAATAGACACATTTTATTCCCCCTTTTCAAAGAAACGACGGGCTTGTTTCGCCAGTGCACCCAGTATATGTAATCGTGCGAAAAGAGCACTGAAACAGAGGATTAGACAGATAGTATGAGACGTTGGCATCACGAACAATCTTGCTTCTCGAAAAAGTCATTGTAAGAGCAATTTTTCATGGAACGGAAGGTGTCTATGAATTTGTTGTGTCGTCGGAGCCGAGAAAACTGCGCCGACTCTGACTTAAGTTGGAATGATAGTGCATATTTCTTATCGAAAACCATGTTTCGGAAAGGGAAACGAAAATCTGTGTTTCAGTTATCGCGATCGGCGATTAAGAACAACGGGCACCTGAAAAACAGGTAGATCATGCGTCGTTCACTCCTCCCAACTTAAGTCAGAGTCGGCGCAGTGCTCTTGACTCTGAATCTGACACAACTTACCAGTTGTGCCCAACTGCGAGTTTGTCTCCTCCCACCAGTTTGCTACAGCTTCGTACCAAGGTTGTCGGTCTTCAGAACTTGGTTAAGAATCGTCTGGTATCTATGGTTGTGGTGGCATTTTGCACTTACATTTCGTATAGCAGTGCTAGCTAGTAGCTGACGCCTTGCAAACGATAACCTAAAACCTTCTACTGCAGCTCATGACCAGTAAACAACACCAAGCGCCTGTGACGGCACATTGTCGCGCGGCGACTTCACTGAAACTCTGTATAACCGCGGCCTCACTGGGCTATATATATAACTCTAAATTAAAAAGTCACCACATTTTTATATCAATATTATAGGTAGGTAAACTCCGCACTCCGCGCCGTGCCGTGGCGCCGCCTCCAGACGGCGCTGCATTGCGGCACAGTCTACAGTGACGCCGCCTCAAGACGGCGCTGCACTGCGGCACAGTCTATCGTCCAGGCTGCACTGCGGTACAGTCTATCTTACAGGCTTTCTGTGCAACTACTGCTACCCTGCCGGCTGTCCGCCATCGCCTCGCCTCGCGCTGCCTCCAATTCGCCGCCGACTCCGTTGCGTTGACGCCGTGCTGTTAGGTTGTGTTTTTCTCCAGTCGCCGCCGGTCGGCCACGTTGCTGGAGCCGGCCGTCATAAGTCACATCGGTCTGGCGTTTACGATGTCAGCCACCTGGGATCTCTGGCGCCGCGCATATTTACGATCGACGACTGAACCGGGCCGCCGTTGGACGCCTTTTGTGCGTCGACGCGACTCTCG
>JARBER010086498.1:0-11555 GCA_030265075.1 Balanus glandula
GAGAGAGAGAGAGAGAGAGAGAGAGAGAGAGAGAGAGAGAGAGAGAGAGAGAGATAGACAGTGCTTATAACACTCCCGGTGTGTACTGTGCAACGACAGAGGGAGATAAGTGGATCAAAGTGGCGAGCTGTTGCAAGCTGCCATGCTAATGCGATGCTCAAAAGACGAGAGAAAGGTTGACGAAACCATGAAATCGGTAGCCAGTACGTCAGACACGGAGCCAGTATTTTATTCAGGTGCACCTGCCTGTCATCCCTAGAGAGGAGAGGGCCACGCAGTGGTATCATCCAATTTGTATCCTTAACCATATGTTGTTGACCGGGGCCTTCGAGTGGTTTGGGTCTCAGCAGAATTACAATTTTAGGTATATAATGTGAATTGTTTACCAATACGGGGACGCCATAGCCACCATGCCCCCTCCCCGGTTAAGTGTCTGTTGTTCTCTGATTATTTGCCACGATAGTCGACGGAACATGCCATTGCAATTTATATGGGCGAAGAACATACGTACCTACATACATACATACAATCGTTAAGTAGTTTTTGCTATAGTTATTGGCCAGCGGACAGCATAGTGCATACCTCATCCCACATCAATGCAAATGATTCAAGTATAAAAAAGATGTAACTATCTGCAAGAGGAAGCATTGTTGTCTGTTGCATTCTGTGCTTAGTGTGCCAGTCGTGCACGGAACGCAGGCCACCGTGCCTTTGTACCATGTAAACACACAAAAGGGGGAGGGGGCAGCAAAAACAAACACGAGAACTCGGTCTCAAGGTAGTTCCAGTAAGCGTAAAAACCACCACTACCACCACTGGCAGGCGTGCCTGGCCAATTCAACTGAATGGACCAGTAGCGCTAGATAGCAAAACATCAGCATGCCTTTGAACATGATAAATGTAGCGATCGTTTGACAATGCTTCGATCTGGTCACGTGAACAGACAACATGATGCCAGAAGACTGTCTCTGGAACGACTGGCGTTGAAAATAAGTCACTTAAATTTCGCTTACCTCATTTCAGTGAGAGAGCCACTTGGCCATCGGGGGCTCAAGGAAATGAGGTTTAGGTACTGAGTTATCCTCCCCAGTCGTCCCGTATTGTTGACTCTTCACGGCAGAGGAAAGGAACAGATGTGTCCTTTCCTCACTATCTGTCTGTCTTTTCTGTCTATCCTTGGTGAAGGTTGTCTGCTTAGCTGATATAATCGCAACACTTCCTCTGTATCGACCTTCCTTTCATCCGGATTACCTACCTTGCAAGGAAAACAGAACATTGCTGCATTGACATCATAAGTATTTTTTAATTACATGTGCTTGTATTTTTAAGGATGATAAACATTGAGTACCAATCATCGAACTTCGATCTGATTATATTTATCCAGCGACACATTATTACAGTTACCTGCAAAGGCATTAAAGTTACATAAGCCACCCGGTCGGGCCAGAAGAAGCGGCCTGACGAGCGGTCAGCATCAGGTACTGTTACAGATACCATGACATTACAGTTACAGATAACTGTTACAGATACCATGACGAATAGTTATCGATGACGGTAAATCCTGTGCAACGATTTACCTCCGACGCCGCCCACTGGGAGACTTTGACAGCTGCGAACTGTCAATGCTCTGTGCCCCGCCGGATGTGGAGGGGAGGGGGAGGGGGAGGGCAGGGGAGGTCACGGATGTCAGGCGGAGCCAATACAAACGTCAAGGTGCACCGCAAGCTGGTATTGTTCGCCAATTGTTCTCCTCATGTGACCACACTCATATTTTCAGAGACAGAGACACGGACGTTCATAGACTCTTACACATACATACCAGTACCTATTGCGCTACTGATAATAATCGCAAACCTACTTTGGATAGGTCACATGGATTAGCATATATCTAACTATGAAGTTTATCATATTTTCACACAAAGGCTTTCGTAACATAATACAACTAAGATATAAATCTGATCTGAAGGATCTAGCACTATCGGGTTCTTATTTCAAACTGAATGTTGGACGTTTCGTTTTGTCGCCAGGAACACGCACACATATCTTCACGCAGGGCAGGAGATGGACCGTAAAACGTATAGTTAGGTATGTCAGTAGTATTGCCAATAATGGTCAACAAAAACATTGTATTGCACATTGTCACAAGAACAGCAGACATCTGCCCGAACAGACCAAATAAACGAGTTTTTCCGTGCAGAAATGCACACTGGCATCAGGCAGCTGGTCAAATATCGGTCTATACTTTTTATAGATATTTGTGTTTGTATAGCTGCTACTAAAAGCAAGACTCAGAAAATGTGTGTAGCTGAACTACACGCGGATTAAAATGAACACTGTTTGGGACCGATGAAGACAATACCGAAGCAAATCTTCTATCAGCTATAGTTGATGGAATATTTTTATCGGTTTTGTCTTCATCAACTTTAGTTGATGTAATATTTGTATCGGTATAGTCTTCATCGGTCTCCAACAATGTTCATTTTAATCTGCGTGTAGTTCAGCTACATACATCTTCTGAGTCTTGCTTATAGTAGCAGCTATACAATCATAAATATCTATACAAAAGTAAAGCCCGATATTTCTTTGAAAACAATGCAGTATAATTTTTCAGTCTGATATACGGAGGCGACACAAATCATGCAACAAGTAGGTATCATGACTCATGACGGCACATATTGACCGTCCTATTTAGTGATTCGCCCCCAGCCGTCGGTTTATCTTAATCTCATTGTAGTACGTTTACCGACGTGCAGTGTGCAGTGACACCTGAGGTGCCAGTCACGTCATGACAAACCACGGCCGACGTCAGTTTCGTGCCGAGCCGATCACGTCCCCCCCTCGCCCCCCCCCCCCCCCCAGCAGCACGCGAGCTGTGCTACTCCCGGGCGCCGAACCCGCTTCGACCTGTCCGGGTCCAGACAGGCGGCATTTTTCACCGGGCCTGGTCTGTGCCGGCCGGGAAGGATACCAGTGAATCACGTCTCGCCATTCATGACACGTTGACTAGGCCGTGTGTGCAATGCGAGCGAGCTATGGTCCCCCGTGGTGAGCTATTGGCACCCGAGGCAGGTCGTGCGGTAAAATGGAAAGTGCATTGCGCTCGCCGCGAGAGGACGTTTGCAGAAGAGAGGCTAAAAAGGAGTTATTTGTCAATTTCATGATGCATAATCGGTATGCAGGGGTTTCACGACAAAGCGATGGTTTAGACAAAGTACATCTTCATGCTTCGAGTGCGAAGCTCAATCTTAAATAATATACGGTACTCTTGTCGTTATGGTAATGACGTGTGATATTTAAAAACAGAGATTTAAGTCAAATCGCAGTGATGATTAAAGGAGGTCGTCTTGCACGCACTGCACGTGATTAGTGCAATTAACACTCACGTTACCAGCAAAAAATGATCATGTCTGAACATAAACAGGAAGAAGCAGTGCCGATACTGCTTCGCAGTTTTACAACTCAGGCAGCCAGTGAACACGGACGCGTCTGAGATTTAACCACCTCGCTTTGTCCAACATGGGCGCAGTTTTTGCCCCGTATTCCCCAGACTCGAACCGCAAGACTCGCCTCACATCACCACGCAGTTGCTGCACTTTTGCACAAAAGTCCCCAGCAAAACAGCGCACGCCTAACCACCACGAACGGCAGATGCGTCGTGCACAAACATCCCATCAACGCTTGCACCGGTGCTGTACACAAAACAGAACAGCTGACAGGACATATGTCCAATTGTCCAGTGCCCACTGTGAACGCACGGGACGGGAAGGGAGAACGCAGCAGGCGGTGTTTTTAAGCGTATCCGCGCGATCTCGGATCTTCAGATCTCCCCGCGAGCTGGGATCATCCCGCAGGGAAGGGATTGTTCCGGAGGGAGGGATGGGACGTTGTTTACGCTGTTCGGCGTCAGTCCGAAGCAATGACCGCGAGGTCCGGTAAATACTGTTTACGCCATCGAGCCGCGCATGATTTCGATAGCCTTGTCTTTTCGTGGCGAGATAAATGCGAGTGTTTTCAAGAAGCTGAGGCAAAACACCATCGGCACTAAACAGGTTCCCTTGTGCGTGGAGACAGAGCACGTAACTGACTTTTGCACGCCCGATGTTTTCTCCACTTTGGAGCGTCGTTAATTAACTTAAATTGTTGCCGCTTAAAAACGTTAGATTACTGCGTACAATTCACAATCACAAGTCTCCTTCGAGTACCCACCCTTCCTTTTATCTTTCAGTTCATAGCAGCAATTTTCCCTGTGCATTACACACCACTTGTGTAATATCCTTCTCGATAATTCAAAGCCCCAACACTCGCAGCGATAGCGGATTCAATAGCAGACATCTGTCGTTTTTAAGAGTGTGCCTACGCTTTTTGAACGTGAAAAATATTTTTCTTACCATCATAAGCTATTAATTTGATTAATGAATACCAAAAAGTTTATATCTGAAGACCATTTGGTTTTACATATAGGTATTATATTGGAATATTTTTGCAATGCATATACAAATGTTATGAAAAATTACATTACATAGCAATACATTACATAGCCCACACGAAAAAAGTTAACAAAATGTCAAAAAGCAAAGCAAAAGCAAACAGTTTGACATCCGCTATCAGCGAATGCGTTATTTTGGTTCTAAATGATATTGGCCGGCACTAGTGATATGCTAGGAAATTGGCATAAATATTTCGATATTGGCAACGATTCTAGTAGCACGGTAGTTACTCATTCTGGAGTTAACCTGATAATTTTGTAATTTCAACATGCTCCTAGAGAATTTCTAATATTTAGTAAATAAAGTAAATCTGGAGAAAACAAATCATGAACCAACTCATAAATGTCATCTTTCGACCAGTGTCAATAGCTCCACATGGCCAATGGAGTAGGTATAGGTCCGTTACTGCTCTCTTAAACGCAGACCATGCCGTTGCGAATTATAGTCAGATCTCACCGGACGTACCAGCGGCAGACATTGCAGGAAACTTCCTGGCTCAACTGCGGCTCCTTTTGTCGCATACGGCTCCTTTATCGCATACGGCTCCTTTATCGCATACGGCTCCTTTGCTTTTATGCTGGAATGCTTTTATTCCGATAAGAATATCCCCTGTCCAGTTATCTCGTTTTTATGCAATGAGATAGAAGTGCGGAAATATATTATCATGATAATATCCACCGTTAAAGACAAACGTAGACTCGGGAAGCGAGATAAAGGGCTGAGCGAATATTCGTAAGCTCCGTTTTCAGTCGTGATTTTTAATAGAAACTTCCTATATCCTTCTGTCTCTAGAAACGAATGCTGCGGTTGTAAGTGCATTATAATTCACTGTCCCGTCACTCTAATAGAAATAGGGTTAACTACCCAGCCATAGATGCTATACATAGTAGGCAAAGTGAGAGTCAAGATGTCATCACATAAATAGTAACCTGATCTGTTATGGCAATCCTTTACTGACCATCTGATACTTAACTCTAAAATGTCAACCCTAAGTGGGTTCATCCTGAATGATACGATATCATCATGTGCTGCAATCGGCACTGCAAGGCAGTGTTGACATTAGACGGAACTATACCTATATCCTACAAATAATAAATGTAAAGGTAGTTAACAGGTAACGCGGCACTTACAAAACGCCTATGAGCCCGTCGGTGAAACGTTTATACGCGGAATAAATTGTTGTATGGCTTTCAAAGACCAGCCATGTTAAACTACAATTCAGACGATCCAATACAGCAATTGACTTTCATTATTGATTGACATCGATCATGAGAGACTCAAAATTATCAGGACTATCAGAGGAAATCATGACCAGGACATTATTCAAGCAGATCTAGAAAAGCTTGTTGAGTGGTCTGAAGTATGGCAGATGAAATTCAATGTGAGCATAGAGAAGACTCAGAGGAGACCTGATTGAAGTGTTCAAGTTTGTAAATGGTCAGTATTCATGATATTTAGAGGGTATGTTTGAGTTCAATAGAGAAACTCGAGGCAGAGGCCATCATAATAAACTCATTTTGAAGCAAAGTAGGACTAGACTGCGTCAGTCATTTTTCAGTAGAAGAGTTATAGCTCATTGGAATAAACTGCCAGGTGATGTGGTTAGTGCAGCTTAACTTGCTTCCTTCATAACTAGACTAGATCAATATTTTACAGAGAAGGGTTTAGCTCATACATATGCGTGGGATTAGGATACTAGTAAGCAGGTAGCTTTACTTCATTTGAGCGTCTCTGTGGGGTGGGGCTGGGATGCGTAACCTCGGATGGGCCCTAGAGGCTCTTTGTTGCACCTTTCTTTGATGTCTTTAAGTCTTTATGAGAGACATTTGATGGAACCAAGCGGGGGGATTCCCCGTCCCATTCCTGCTCCCGAGTCTCACCAGCCTGCAGCCTGTCTCTCGATTGGCCAACCGCGGCGGACTGCGGCGAACCTGCGCAATGGACCGTGCTAGCGGGGCACCGAACCGCCAGTGCAGTGGTCACAGGCAGACCACCGCCCCCTCCCCTCCCCACCCCCGGGGGACGGGGACAGTTCCGCCCCAGACCCGCCTCTGCACCAGTTGTGAAACACTGACCGTCGGGGGCCCGACGACGCGAAAGGAGTCCCGGCACACCGCTCTGCAATGTGTCCTTGTGGGGAGGGGTCGCCCGCGAGACTGAGGTCATCCCTTCGCGTCGAGTGTCAGTGAGCCTGAGTTAAGCGCTGCCATCCGGTGGAAGAGAGGGGCTGAGCAGGTAGTGGGGTGCCCAGGGAGGGGTGGTGTAATACCATGCCAAGGGTGAGAGGGACGTGATTGATGTTGGTCAGTACAGCGATTAGGACAATGTCATAAAGAGTTGCTGCATAGCGCATTATTTTGCGCCAAGCGGGGCCCGTGACAGCGTTCCCTCCGTGAGAACACGGGCGTGAGAAGTCGACAATCAGCGCTATGAAGAGTGGCTTCGTTCGAGTAGGTGCGAACGTCATCATGAACATGATGGATTGCAGGATGCTTTCCGCGGCGGCAGACACCCGACGCTCTCCTGACGTCATCATTTATGACGTCAGCAGGCCGGAACTGACACCGGAACCAGGCGGCTACAGCCGACTCTGGCGTTACTGGCGGAAAACACCGAACCGTGTCATCAGGGTGTCACTCAAGTGTCACGGGGGTGTCACCGGAGTGTCATCCGGCGATATGAGTGTGTGGAGGGGGAGGGGGCGAGGGCGTAGGGGAGTAGCTCCTGGACGATTCGTGACCGTTCACTCTAAAAGTGAGCCACTGCAGTTCCACAAGCGACGATGTCCGCCTGTGATGCTGGACGCTGGTCGTCCTAGCTTCTGACCCGGTGATATCCTTAACAGGGCGGCAGTGAGCGTAGCGAGACAGAGAGGGAGCGAGAGAGAGGGAGAGAGGACGGAGTGAGGGAGAGAGAGGGAGAGAGAGAGGGAGAAAGAGGGAAAGAGGGCGGAGAGAGGACAGAGAGAGAGAGGGAGAGAGAGGTAGACTGAGGGCGGAGGGAGGCAGAGTATGAGGAGAGAGACGTCACGCCTCTCTCCATCTAACCGTATTGTCATACCAATCAGCGCCTGGCGGTCAGCGCTGGGTGGGAGCAGTGATCACCACTCGGACCGGTCAGCAGTCAGACCCGGTCAGCGCTGGGTGGGCGCAGTGATCACCCCTCGGACGGGTCAGCAGTCAGACCCGGTCAGCGCTGGGTGGGCGCAGCGGTCACCCCTCGGACCGGTCAGCATTCAGACCCGGTCAGCGCTGGGTGGGCGCAGCGATCACCCCTCGGACGGGTCAGCAGTCAGACCCGGTCAGCGCTGGGTGGGCGCAGCGATCACCCCTCGGACCGGTCAGCAGTCAGACCCGGTCGGACGTGATCAGCTCACGAGCGTCTATTTTAGCCGACCTGTATCAACCGCTGTTGACAGAGCAGTACAGTGCAGATAGTGCAGAGATACCGACAATGCACGTGCAATTGCATACATCATGCATGAGACTGATGTCTTATTTAGGTTTGATATTTATTCTGGCTTAGAGGATGACCGGTGAAAGAGTGATTGAAATATTGTTTAACAACAACGCACTACGGAGTTATTTTTGTCGGAAATCCACGGCTCTTTTGAGCGATCGCCAAAATAAACTGTGCATAAAAGGCATCTCTTGCACCCCACACCGGACCCAGCTCATGACGAGCGAGACATCCGCTCGATTCCACGACCCACGTCCTGAGACACCTTTTGCAATGCCTCCCCCCTCCCCCTGGAGAGCGGTTAGGACATCAGGCGCCGCGGGCGGCAGCAGGTCTCCGAGCCGGGAGAGAGAGGACGAAGGGACGAGAGGTTCGAGACCCCGGGAGGGCCTCAAACCACCGGCCATGAAGGATTGAAACATGCCGAGGCGCGCACTGCATACTCTGCTATAGAGGTATCAGATTATCAGCACCGCAACGGCCACACCCTCCGGTGAAGTAGCAGTAATTTGATTGCAAAACCGTCTGAAGATGAAATCTTTATATAGGTGCTATTACAACATTCCTGAATTCCAAATGAAATCATGTTAATGCAATACGTTAGTATAAGTATTACATCGGTAATAGTGATAACGATCTGTTTATTGTTTTATCTCATCGGCTTAGCGTTTTGCAGTCAGTCAACCGTTTTGTTTTTACCGTTCTGGGGTCAACACCTCCGCATGCACACGGCTGCCTATAGATGCCCTATCATGGCAGCGAAACGAAGCCTTCCAGAGTGCTGCAATTGTATTGCAGTCGTTTGGGAGGCTGGTGCATCCCCACTCAGGTACCTACATTGACGATTAACGGTAATTTTGATCAAGTTGGGGTCACTAGACCTGTACAGTGTACGTGCCGGGGGCTCTCCTAAAGTCCGTGCAACAGACACGTACACACTTTTTAGCTGAGCCATTCTTTTGCTCGGCCATAATTCGTGGTTTTTGGTCGGCCATAGCTCGTGATTTATGAGTTAACTGCACACCAATTTTGGTGTGAGTGTGTAGGTCGTTGACTGTTCGCCAGACTGGTTCAAATATCATCAACGGTATTTTTTCTTCACGAATCTCTGGTATGTTTGATGTCTCTTTGTTTGCGTTCCTTCGTGACAAGGTATGACTACGGATGTCCGGACCGGCCACACTTTTCTTTTCTCACAGCATGCCGCCTTTTCTCACAGCATGCCGCCTTCTCCTACGTCATGCCAGACTCAGCAGCCCAGCGCTGCAATGTAGGTCCAGTTATCGGCCGCTCCCTGCGTCCGATGAACAGTTATTGCTCCCCTGACTCCGAGCTGAGCAATGGGTGTGCAACACCAGGGCGAACAATCACTGCACCTTCATGACACGAGGAAAGGACATGCAGAGCAGTCAGCACACGGAACTGCCAGGAAATCTCCGTCGTACTTCTTTTTAATCGGGAATGTGTACCTATTCCATTGTTTCTTTATGTTCAATCCATTGTTTGGCAGTCCAGCTAAACAACAGCTAACGAGTCGCACAGCGAGATTGAGCAGATTAAATAAAGTACATCGCCATGCTTATTATTCGTGCATACTCATTACCTACTATCATGAAAGAGACGATATTAAAGGGCGGCAATACATAGTTTTCAAGAGTTAATGATGCGCGCGAATGAACCTGAACTTGATCCCTCCTGTACTCAAATAGAAGAATAGCGACTCCGTGATCTCTGGTGTTGACCCCATCCCCCACACCCATTCACCCAAATAGTAGAATAGCGTCTACGTGAAGCCCAAAGCTGACCCCACATTTCCTGTTGCAGAGCGTCACTTGCCATGCGTCTCTCCCCCGTCCTGGCGGCCTGTCTGCTGCTGGTGGTCCTCCTGGCCGCCCCCGGACTCGGCCTCAACCAAGGTAACGGCTTCCGCTGGTTCTGGCGCGGCTCTAGCGGCGGCTCCGCCACTCACAAGTTCTCCGTGTCGAACAGAGGTGGCAGCACCACCGGCAGCCACTCCATGGTGGTGGTGCGCGTCAAGGACAGCAACGGCCGCACGGTGTTGCTGGATCCGGCCAACCCGCAGACCACGCGCCGCGTGGTGCACGGCTTCTCCGGCAAGGGCGCCAACAAGGCCACCTTCACTCTGACCAAGACGCTCGGCGGCATCTCGTCCGGCGGCGACCCGGTCCTGATCAAGCCGTCCAAGCACATGCTGCCGCCGCCGCCGACCAAAGAGGCCACCCCGGCGCCGCCGGCCGCCTCCGTCGCGAAGGTGATCCCCGCCAACTGGTTCCGGCCGCCCGCGGTCGACGCCACGCCGGCGCCGGTCCACTTCCTGCAGCCGACGTCCACCACGTCCAAGCCGGCGTTCCAGCCGCAGTTCAGCTCGAAGCTGATCCTGGCGCGGCCGACGTCCAAGCCCAGCGGCGCGTACCTGCCCCCCGTGCCGACGACTTCCCGGCCGGTGGTGACCAACTTCAGGCTGACGGCGCCCGCCGCGACCGTGGCCGCCCCCACCCCGACGCCAGCTTCACACGTGGGCAAAGGTGAGCAAGCGGGTGGCTTCACGAGTGGGGAAAGGCAGGCGAATGCGCGAGGAGGTGTGTGTATAGGTTAGCGAATGTCCCGAGTCGCAATGGGGGAAGGTGAGATAACGCGCAAGGAGGTGTGAGGGAAAGGTAAGCGAATGTCCGGAGTTGGAATGGGGAGAGGTGAAAAAACGCGCAAGGAGGTGTGAGGGAAAGGTCAGCGAATGTCCGGAGTCGCAATGGGGAAAGGTAACGAAGTACGAACAGTCGAGGACGGTGTTTGACATCAATGCAAGGGCGTTTCACTTCCTCACTGTTGACATACCTTCCGGTCTCTCGGAAATGTTTACCCGATGTCTGCACGACTTTAATATGTGCCTCTAACCTCCGTTTGTGCTGGAGGTGCTCGGCGCGGCTAACGCTTCACAGACTCGGTGGCTAATTAGGCGCCCAGGCAGGTCCGGTACCGCATAATTTCCTCCCAGAACAGGATATTTTTCAATTGGAAAACAATAACAGGGAAAGGTGCAGCGCGCTAGGTTATTAGAAATGTTTCAGCAGTGTCTCATCGTTCCTGTACGGGACAGAGGAAAATATCGCGCCTCAGTTTCCTAGCTTTCACCTGGATAAGGCGCCCATGAACAATTGGGACGGTCACCACCACACGCAATACCACCCTGAAAAGGAGGAGAAAAACCTCCGTCAATTTTTTCGATGGAGCCGACCTGAACTGTTGGCTTTCATCAGGTTCATGACGAACTTCAACAAAAGTAAAGTGACGTTCGAGAGCTACGAATATTTTCTACCTAGTTCAGAATTCCCAGGGTCATATATAGCTACCGACATTCCCCTTGTATATCACATCGCGTTGAAGTGATCGCGAATACAGTGGAAAACAGCGCTCCGGCTATTGTGTTGACCTGTGCATGATGTAGATACCTACGATGAATGATGAATATGTTCATCACCTATCAATACACCCTGTGTTCATCACACAACCCGGCCTCATGTGACGTGTGATGTATGTCCGTCACTCTCGGCAGATATCAGCCTAGTATCACGTGACGTGTGACTTATCCCC
>JARBER010086609.1:0-18464 GCA_030265075.1 Balanus glandula
GGGTATTTATAGCCGAGAACGAGATGCCGAGGATATTTCCGAGAAGAGGCCACAAGGAGCTTTGGTAACGATCTACGAAACTCAGACATAACAAGGTCCAAATTGTCACAAAGTCTGGGAAGCTTCTTCGTAAGCCAACTATTTTGTCATTAATGTCGACTCTATATCATCAACTTAAGTAGGCGTTTTGGATAAATTTAGTTTCAGTTGATCTGCAAGAAACTCAGTGAGCTCCGTATTATGTCACCGTGGTCTGCAGATATGTGTGAGTCAACGTATATTTGTGGAGGTAGGTCCGTGGTGAACCTCTGAAATAATCATCAGATTGCCCATAAAGAATCCAACTCCTTCTAGTCGTCCAACGGGTAGTGCAAACTTTTCTGTTGCACAAACATATCTTGGCTGTACGTTCCCTTGAGCTGACCGAGCTGACCAAGTCCCCCAGGACCAGCATGAAGAAGAGCCAGATGCCCGAAGCTCCTCTCAAGGCCATCAGTTCGCGAAGCGCGGCGCCAGCCGTTCCGCTCCAGTTCCTGAGTTCGCCAAAACAATGGGGATGGGAAGAACCGGCGACACCGGAGGCGGCCCGGAGTTCACGTCGACCACAGCTCGTCTGGGTCGATCATTCGAGAACGATGCGCAGCCCACAGCAATCAATCAGTTTTTGCGCCGTCCTCGAAACGTTCGAAGGGGTCTGAATGGATGGTTGTATCCATTACAGTGCTGATGACTGTTGCTGGTACTGATGCTGATGACCTGGTAAGCAGCCTGCCGCGGGCGGATATAGCTGCGTCCTCACCTCTCACCGGGAAAAGGCGGTGGACCGGAACTGATAGTGCTCCCCGCTGGCAGAGGAACTGATAGTGGGCCTGGTTGGCAGAGGCCCGACCGGAATTCACCAGTGACCGGACGCCGTGGGGACTCAAACAGATACAGTTGCCAGAATAACCTTAGCAGCAGCAGCACCAGCAGCAGCAGCACCAGCGGCCGCAGCGGCAGGACAGCAGCCCAGTAAGTACGGTCTCCTAAGGATCTAAGAAGCCTGGTCAGCTGAGTCAGGTGAGGTGATGTCCCCGACCATGGAACGAGCAGTTATACACCCTGGAAAAGAGATGAGGAAGGTGTGCAGAAATTGCACAGGTTGGAAATGAGTCGGAGCCGTGTGACCACCATCTCGATCAATCCCAGCTGAGTTCCTGTATCACCTTCCTCGGTTTCTTGGGGACCCTGATCCCAAGGGACCGGGTCTCCTACTAGTCAGATGTCTTCCATGTTTTCTGGAATTATAGCAAACGGCCGGAGGTCGAACCATTCAAACGTCTCTCACGGCAAAATGCCGTCCTATCCGAACATCCCCGCTGATGAGGTCGGGCTATTTGTCTATCCCGTGGAAAGACGCCGGGTTATCTGTCTGTTTGCAGCGGCTACAGCGCGGGCTTTTCAAACCTCTACCACAGCTAGAGACTGGACTACCCAAACATCCCTTCGGCTGGAGTTCAGACTATCCACCGGTCCCAACGGCTAGAGACCAGGCTATCCACCGGTCTCCACAACTGGTGACCAGGCTATCCACCGGTCCCCGTAGCTGAAAACCAGGCTATCCACCGGTCCCCTCGGCTGGAGACCAGGCTATCCACCGGTCCCCGCGTCTAGAGACCAGGCTATCCAGCATCCATCCACCCGGCAGCTATCCATCTGTCGCCCCGCGTCAGTCGTCACCTGATTCGATTGAGCCGACAGTCGTGGAGTCCCATGGGGGACGCAGACGCTCGTCCCGGCGGTTCGTCGCTCCCTGAAGACCTCCCATAATGATGGGGCACAGGCTACCGGCACGCCCCAGCCCCCACTCCAGCTGAGCCGGCGTACTCAGCCTTCGGCGATTCCTCGTGTTGAGGATCGACATCAATATGAAGAGCAGTGGAGCTTATATGAAGCTGAAACAGCTTTTAGACTTCATACTGCATATTGAGTTGGGCAATTTCCGGCCACCGACCCGAGCAGACCGCTTATGCCAAACTACTCCTGTGGGGATTCATAGACATACAGCAGGAGTCACTTGCGCCAGGTTGATGAATTCAATACCGACTGTTGGCTCGAGTCATGCGAACCCTGACGATCAAACACAGACAGCGAGCAGCGGTGTGCGGCTCCATGGCAATTCCCTGCACCGCGCCACAATGGGCCGTGTTTGGCCACTGCGCCGTTATTGTCGTCCAAGCGACCCTGCCCAGGTACTGCTCGGGCCGGCCCTCATGGCGCGTGACGCCCGTCGTGACGCGTGACGCGTGACGCCGCCGGGTCGATGCCCGGTCGGCGTCACAGCGCGTCACGGAGCGCGGCTGCCGTGACTCCAGACCGTGGAGGATTATGCCCGGGTGGGCGGGAGCGGAGCCGTCGAGCGCAGGTGGTCGACCAAAGCGCGCTGACTAACTTTCGGTGAGGTGTAAATCGATGAGATGATTGGTAAATAACACGCTGAACAGCTTTCTGAGAATCATTAGTTCAATAACCTGTGGATTGTCTACACTTAGCGCCAGATAAGACTATCACCATTATTTGCATACGTTTCCATTAGCAAACACTCATCAATCCATGGCGCACAAATGTGAACAATTGCCAAAGTGTTTGTACTGAATGCTGAATGATTGTCCGTTATCATTGTGAAGAGAAAAACAAACTTTGTTGATTACTCACTATTATGGCCATATGCACTCTTCTGGTTGTGAAGATAATGAATAAGCGGCTTGGCAGTGCGCACTATCAATCACTGCCATCGCGACAATTATCATTAATAACATAGTTCACACCCAGGCTACACCAAACACATAAAAATATAGGAAACGTAAATTAATTTAAAGCAAATAATTTATAATAAATGGCGTCGAATTGTGACACTTTCCTACAAATGCCAGTGACATAAAATGTGCCAGCCCATTTCGGAGAAGCCTCCACTAATTAATTTTCGCGTCGAATAGCCATTCAATTAGACGGGCTTAACGCTCTTAGGAACTAATCCAGGCCAAAGAGCGGACATTATATAGGAGAGAAGTAGGTGTATGGAATTCCCATTGGCGAAAATGGGCCAGCGAACACTAGAAAGTAATCTTTCAATTACGAAACCAATCCAACAAGAAAGTGATACCGCACGCCGCAAACCGGAAAGAAGCCGTGTCATCCGCCGCGAGCAGGGTCCGGCTTTCATCTCCAATCTTCCCTCATTGAGTCTAACAAGGAGCTCTACGTCACCGTGAAGACCAGAAACGTTTTTGCCGTTTTTACACATCCCCCAGTCGTATCTCCCAGTTAGCAGTGAACAGCTGGCTATAAATAAATACTCTACGGCGACAAATTGTAAAAGAGGCCACACGCACTCCCCGCTCGGCTTCCTTAGCGTCCAGCTAACTCAGCCGCCGAAACTGCACACGTCACTCCCATGCAGGCCGTGATCTCACGCAGAGGCAGCGACGGACACATCCCAGCCGTGCCCTCCCAGCCAGTTCTCTGGCCAGATAACGCTAGCATCGAGCGATGCGCCGGCCAAAGTCCGGTCAGCTGCTGATAGACGCGTGCATTCCGCGACTCGAGAGTCACCGCATCACCAATGCCACCCGCAGTCACCTGTCAGTCACCCGCAGTCACCCGCAGTCACCTGTGTCACCTATGTCACCCGCAGTCAGCCGCAGTCACTTGTGTCAGTCTCAGTCAGCCGCTTTCATACCATCATATATAAACATGACCTGCAAGGCCACCACTTCCTTCCTACGTGGGTTCAGGGCTTCCGTCACGATAGAGGAAGTGTAGCTTCCGTAACGAGTAGTAGCACCTCCGCCGATGGCTTTCACGGCTCTGCAGACGCCGTTGACCACAGGCCGACGCTTGCAGACATCGACCGCGGGGGCGTCCTCATGGTTGCAGGAGGTTAAAGGAGGTATAGTGAGTAGAGGGCGGTGGGGAGGGATGTTGCAGTTTTATGACAGTTAGAGGGTGTAGGACGCGAGGCTTCGTGGGTATCGTCACACATGAGTCCGAAGTAGCTCCTGATATCGCTTCTCATCACCCTGCTCGTGTTCCACTCCACTCCCAGCCCACTCCAATCCTCTCCACTCCACTCCACTGTCCACTTCCAGACTCTTCCCCGCCTCCTCTTCCGCTTTGCTCTCCGGCAATCTGCCCTGGCTGCACTCCGACCCAGAGCATCCCAACTATCGATGTTAGGTTCGGAAATATCCAAAATTATGTCCGATCCCAAGTGAAAACCAAAGAGCAATGCTGACTGAAATTGTCTGATGAGTCCCAAAAATAGTCTGATTTTTGTTTTAAACGTTATTGTTCATTTTAAGTCATTTATGCAGACCATCAATTTGTAATCAGACAAAAAGTCAACTGAAGTATTTTAAGCAGTCATGTAGAAGTTTGACGTGAAGTGGATTTTCTTCAGTCGCCTGTAAGGTGTAAAAAACAGTGAAAAATTATGAATGCGTGGATGTGATATATTCCTTGACCGAAAATATGAGTTAACCGAATCGAGGCTGATCCGACTTAAGTCCGAATTTGAGTTGGAACATTTTCGTATCTCCGAAAATTCTAACTCCGATTAACACCACTAATCCCAACTGTCAGCATTGGATAAGGCTGAGGACACGTGTACCCCAGAGATGCGTCCGACCGGCGACAGCAAGGAGTCATCATTAATCCCCCTTCCGCGAGAACACGCAGACGTGCTCCACGTGAGCCGAAGCGGTTGGAATAAAATCAAGGGACACACTCTTTCCAGCTGGATCACAGGTCACGTCTGACATGGATCACAGGTCACGTCTGACAAAGTTAGAAACTGACTGAATCAAGGAAAAGAATATTGGCTGTGGGCTTCTGCCGTGCCATCTAGAGGAAGGATGTCTTAGATACCAACTGAGTGGCATACTGATGCCCGTTATGAAGTGGGACAGAGCAGCATCTCTTCGCTGGGACATGCTCAACGTAAACAAGTCCATTATTCAGCCGGATATCTAGTGATGAGATATGAGCCCACTCCTACGCCGAGACTACGTCACCCCTCCCCTCCCCTCTACGCCTCCCTCCACCAGTGGCCGGACGTCCAGAGATGGCTCGTACTTGAGCCCAATTGAGCTTCATCAGCAGGGACGGGCCGGATACGTGCTGGCGTCTTGCAGCGTGGGTGGGAAGTGATTCCGCCCCGGAGCTGCACGCCAATTCCGGTGCAAGGTCACAGCGCGCATCCTACGCCTGCTCTATTCCTCGCACCTCTCCTCTGTGTCTCTCAGAGCCGCTTCGCCCTGCTTCCGCTCTCACTTCCGCTCCCGCCTCCGACCCCACCCATGCCCTATCCAATCCACGCCACGCCTAGTCTTCTAACTCCGTTCCACCCTGCCCCAACCCTGCCACCCTCGACGCTCCGGCAGCTCCGGCAGCTCCGGCAGCTCCGGCGGCTTCGGTGGCTCTGGCGGATTCGGCGGCTTTTGTGGCTTTGGTGGCCTCGACGCGGCATCAGCCGTCATCCATGAACATTGAACAGCACCGCGGTGCCACTCATGCTCAGCGCGGCGGCGCTAGAAGCCTCGTTCAGCGAGCCGCCCCGCCGGCCTGGTTCACAGTATTGATTCCGCCGCCGCCTTTGTGGGCCAGCGGACAGCCGCCTGTGGGCCAGCGGACAGCCGCCTGCGTCGTTGGTAGTCGGCCGCCGACGCCAGCGACGCCAGCGACGCCAAAGCCGGTCAGAGACGCAGCGTCGGAGGCGACGACGACGCCCAGCCGACCAACAGACTGACCGACGGACGCTGCGCGGAGAGGGAGGCGGCAGCGACGAACTAACGACGAGGGCGGGAGCTGAGGAAGCGGAGCTGGGGCTGAGGCTGAGGGAGTGGATGGTGGGAGCTGAGGGAGCAGATGGTGGGAGCTGAGGGAGCGGAGGGTGGGAGGGGCAGCGGGCGATGTGGTTGCGAACGGAACCGCCCACCGCTCCCGATTCGCTTCGGCGATCCGCTGTGGTCACAGCGCCGAGGCGGCGGCAGCAGTAGCGACGGCGGTTGTGGTAGCAGCAGCGGCAGCGTCGACTCAAACACGTTGACAGACTGCCGCCGGCCACGCCTGGTGGCGTTCCCGTTCCGTTCCGTTCCGTTCCCGTTCAGAGACCGAGACTGACTACGGCCGCGGCGCAGGGAGGGGGGAAATGAGCCGGCGCGCACCGCACAGCGGCACGGCAAAGTGGGCCAATGGGTTGACGCTCCAGTGCTTTATTCACACAGAGGCCTCGTCGTCACTCACGACGACGACGCGCTGTCACGAGAGGGGACAACAAGCTGTCACGAGAGACGGCAATGCACCTTCACGAGAGACTGCAATGCGCCTTCACGAGAGACGGCAATGCGCCTTCACGATAGACGGCAATGCGCCTTCACGAGAGACGGCAATGCGCCTTCACGAGAGACGACGCGCTGTCGAAGTGAGGAAACAACTGCACCGCGGTCGTCGACAGACACATCCCCCACTCAAATGAGGTGGGTCCGAAAACTCGAGTGAAGGAAACAAATCGACCATCTTGATCAGATGGAGCTTTAATCTCGACGCCGAGACAGCCCTGCACCAAAGCACTCCGCTGGTCTGAGATGGTTATAGGAGGCGTAGGCAGGAGTAACAGACAGGGCATAAGTAGCGCCATCGAAGGTGCTTCTCTAGGGAGATGGGATGGTGTGTTTGGCGCCGATTGGGCGGCAGATGAGGTCGATACCGGCCGAGGTCGTCGGGAGGCCCGGTGGTGACAAGGCAATGTAAGGGAAAGGGGTTTAACCGAGCAGCGAGCCGAAACATGCCGCCATGTGCCTGCATACAGTCAACATGGACATAAATAGAACACAAATATGTGTGACATTGGACACAATTGATCTTTGGTGGACAAAACGCTATACAATATACAAGGGATAAGATGCGAAACATGGAATGAACTTTTTTCTTCAAATGCATGTTTATGATAAATGATGAGTTAAATAGTGACAGTCATAGCGATTTCGCCTAGGTTAACGTCACGCTTCCCCCAATCCTGCCCCTGCAGTTTACTATTGACGCAAGTTCTGTATACCGGGCGTTTATGGGCCCGTAAACATGTTGTATGCCGCGAGTCGACACGGCACGGGTCAGCGGGGCGGCATGTCATGGGTCGGCATGGCGGCGGGTTACGACCGCGGATCACGAACAGACCGACTTCCAGGAAAGCCTGGATAATGCACCCAGCTCGCATGTCCGTCCAACAACGCCGACACTAGTCTGTATTGATTACTTGGCTGCAATGCATGTGTCACTGGCGTTACTCTGGTGAAATAATGATTCAGGGTTTGTCAGTCGGCATTTCTCGGCTATCAAGCTAGTTTACATTACCCCCAATGCCCCATCCCCGTCGCCATGGGCTGTAAAAGACGTTGCTACCGTGACAGCAGCACAACAATTAGTCGGCGCTTTGTGGAGTAATTTCTTAAGTGAGCGCAGTGTGGCAGCTGAAGTTACTTTAACTGCTTAGTAAACATAATATTAATAGCTGGCTTTGAGCGAGAACTTTGCTATGAAATTCTTTATTTGAAAAGTGGCTCTGTAAAACGAGGTCTAAACGTGATAAATGGAGCCAGTCAACTTGACTGCAGCCGAGGATAGAGCGAAGTATCACATTATTCGACATCTATTCTTGGACGGGACGTATCGAGCGAAATGACAGGCGCTTGTGTAAACGCATCACGTAGAGGCTATTGTGACGCCATTCCTGATGCCAAGCATATGTAGAGACAATAGCGTTCACATTGATGGATTGAGAATAGCATCGTACAACCTCTAAGGCTGAGCGATTATCACTCAAATGTAGCATTATGGGTGCCTGTTGAACGAGGAAACATCTGCAGTACTTAGGAGGCACTTTATTTAAAAAAGCAACAGTTTTTCATTAATAATTAACTTTTAGCGAAAACATGGTGTTTGATCATCGATGCATCCTATGGAAATGGCTTCCCAAACAAAACACAAATGATACAAACGGTCATTATCGCATCAGGCGATATTCAACAGAGAACAAAGCAATGTAAACAGACAGCTCCTTGCATTGACCTCAGGAAGCCTACCTCGCCGTTTCTCACGTCTCACAATCACCGACGTCAACAACCGCGAAGAGCCAATTGTTTTTCATTTCGCCTTCCGGCGTTCCGTCTTCTCTGCACCACCCCGCTTCGTCACGCCCCTTGCCGCGCAACATGCGGCGCAACATGCGGCGCAACATGCGGCGCAACATGCCGCGCAACATACCGCGCAAACGTCAGCTCCAACCACTCCTCTGCCGGCCAACAGCGGCCACCGGCCAAGGACGTGACGGCGGCACACAACTGGCAGCGTGACTGGACAAACTGGTCAGCCATCCCACCGCTGCCGCTACCTCAGCCGCCGCCGCCGCCGCCGCCGCCTCGCCGCCGCCGCCTCGCCGCAGGCACGGCTCTGGCGCGTCCGCAGCACGGCGCGGCGCGGCGCGGAGTTTCCACGTGCGGCCATTGTGCCGCGCGACACGAGCCGGCCGCTTTTCAAAGGAAAGTCCGTCACAGGATCGTGTGGCCCGAGTCGTGCTGGCGTCGGGCTGACGGTGTGCTGAGCGGAGCGGAGCGGCGTGGAGCCGGAACCTGACCGGGCGTAGAGCGGCGAGGTAGACACGGTGACGGCGTGTTCGTCCAATTGGACAACATCCTGTCCGTGGATGTGCAGATGCCTTCGAGCCAGACTGGTCTATAATTTGTCACGTGCCGTCAATTAGTCGCCTGCTATCCGGCCTGTGAAGATGTTGCTTCGTCACCGCGCGGCGCACGCCACTTTGTTGCACGGGGTAAGGACTTGGAAGACCACACAGGGTGGGCCGAGGCGGAGCAGGCTAGACAGATGAGAGGTTGCGTGAGCACCAGTAGACAAACGGATAGTCGTCGCGAAAGAATGGAGTGGCATAAAGACAGGAAAGAGGTAAACAAGGATGTGAGCCAGACAAAGACGACAAAGAATGAAGCCGAACGGTTGCCATATTATGACAACTCGCTACAATCATAGGATTTGTTCTCTCACTTGGTTCTTACGAAACGGAATCGAAACAAGATTTCACCAGGGACTACCACAATTGAATTCCCAGTCCCATTTCTATCCAATCCCAATTCCGCAGTGGAATGTACGGAGCGCATAAGAGGATCAAAAGATAGTCATAATGACTCCAAGGGTCGGAAGAGCTAAGACAAACAGAGTCGCGGGAGCAGGCACAGATACGACCTGTCACGCACCGACCACGTCATCAGTCGTCACGCAGCGAACAACAGGCCGTTTGTCCAGTGCGTGGCCGGCGGGCAGGATATCTGATGGGCTTCCGCACGCGATTGTCACAGCCCACAGGTGGTGGTGGAAAAACGGAGACAAAAACCACCCTCGCTGTGAAGTACCGACCGGAAAAGAGCGGAAGGAAGACCAGGTGCGCGGTCGCTTGGGTCAACGGTCATAATGTGCCGCTACGGCCTCGCTCAACATCCTCAAATGCTACTTGTTGGTGTTCTTCCGATAAGTTCGTGGTAACATTGAAAAGCGGTAAGCAGAAGCTATTCATACAAAGCAAAATTATGATAGAGGCAGAAGCTTCTTCAATATTTGCATTACCTCTGCGATAAATGAAGCTCAACATCATATTATTTCATTCGTAATTGAAAGCTATCAGCTACAAGGTGATGCATTTTCTTATCGCATATAGCTGTTAAAACAAACTTTAAATATGTTTTGGTTGGAGATAAATGCCAAAAACTCAACACGTCTCACTAATAGCTCCTCACTGTGTTCTTGCACACTTTGTGTACTTTCCACCCAGTGACTGGCTATTGCGCACCGGCAAGATCGTCAGGAATATCTAGTTGGGCCTCACTGTGTGTTTATTTGTGGCTTTTCTCAACCTTCACTGGGTTAAGCTGCGATTAAAGTGTGGGGAGTGTGTCAGGGACGGACCTTGTCGCTATCTTAATCCGCTGTCTGACAAGTGGTGATATGTTGTGTTTGCAATAAAATGACTTGTTGATATAACATGACCAGAGAAAAGTATGGTTCAAAGCGTTAGAAAATCTAAAAATATAATTGTGAAATTGAAGACTAACAGAAAAATATTACTTGAAATTAACTATGCACATAATCAATAAGGCAAATAAAATGATTTACGTCACTAGTGCAAATCCATATTGCAACAGAAGACGAAAACAGGAAACGATTCCAACTCTACAGTTGGCTGTCAGTTAACGGTTGCACGCACCGTTACCCAACCACCTGACTGACGCTTATTGCCACTGCACATCTCAAGGCTCGATGCCTCTCGACAGCTTACACTCCGCACTCGAAACACATCAAACCGACCAGTCTCCGCCCTTGGACGACTCAGCCCGCACGGCGCCGGCGGCAACGCTTTGGCGCCGCTCCAAAACATCGCCATCCACAACATGTGTGGACCGAGCCACGCTCCCTGCAACACACCATAGCGCGTACTCCAGCAGGGGCAAAAACAGCGACGTAAACACGGCGTTCTTCGATCGTCCGCTGCCGGCACTGATCCCCCTCCGCCAGCTGGCGGCAGACGGCGCGGAGGCCGCGCTAAAAACGCCGCAACGGGAGCGCGCTGAGTGTCGAAACGACAGCCAACATCAAGCTGATCCTTTCGTCGGGCGGCTGGCGCCGACGGCTGGCGGCGAACGTCAGTGAGAGGCGCGTGGCACGACCGGAAAAACGGCTCCGATCCGATGCGGCTGTCTCTGCGCCGCCTTATCGGCGACTTGGAGTAACGAACGATCGGAGAGGGGCGTGCGTGGCGCCCTTTTGATGACGGCGTCCGCCTCGCTGTTAACGATTAATCATCCACAGGTGAGGAGACTCACGGAATGAATGCCGACAGCGACAGGAGCCAGGCGCCGGCGCGGCATTCCGACCGTCGGCCGACGGCGCCGGCATCTGTGTTGGGTGTTATCGTCGGGGCCTGTGGCTTGTAATGTCGTTCTTAATTGTGATTTGAACGTCAAAACACGCCAGAACGCACACACGAACGCATGATTTATCGACGCGCACAGATACCCGAACTGTTGACCTCGCGCCAAGTGAAATTCCTCCTGCTTAATGCGCTGACGGTTCGTTACTCTATGCGATAATGAATCTCGAACCAGTCACCTCCCTCGCCAGGTTTGTGTGCACAGACAGCGGGCAGACGTGTGTCACCAGCGCGTTGCCGCCGCCCCACGCAGCCCGCCGGGCACCCTACACCAACAGAAGCCGCACACAGACGGACGCAGCCGGCGGGGTGTTGTTTCAGCGCGGCGCCGCGTTCCAGACGAGCCGACAGACCGCACCGTTGGCGGACGGGCGGCAACCTCAGCTGTCAGGGGCTGACGGAGAATGGACACGGGAGCAGACGGGGGGCTGACAGACGCCAACCAGCCGACGGAAGAGAGAGAGACGTCCGATCCAGCACAGCCAATCTGAAGCCACAGCTGGCCAGAGCCGCCAGGCGCAGACAGGGGAATGCACGGCTCTGACGGAAGCCAAACGCACATGTATAAAACATTGACCAGCTGTAGCGGACGGCTGACAATCACTGTACCGCGAGGCTCCTCAGTAGATCAACAAGCGGGGACCAGCAGGCACCGGTCACCCGGAGAGTCTCAGCAGCCCCCGTTTAACTTCGCTTGGACCCCTGCGGCCCCGCGTGCCCCCCTGCGGTCCCACGGGGACCCCGCAGCGCGCACTTACCGACCGCGGCCCCCCGGCGCCCTGCAGTCGACACTGCTGTTGGCCAGTTCGTGGGTTCTCACCTGGAACAGAGGTGGGGCAGTGTTAGATTCTGTCAGGGACGGCTTACATGGGCCGAGGCTATCAGCCAACCGCACGGTCTACAATGGAAAATAAATCATCAAAACTGATCTGCTACACTAGTAGCGACAATTGCGGTTAATTAAAATTATGTCATGTAAAATCCCTCATGCGGATTTTGGGTGCACATAAACATAATAACCACATTGTACATCGCACATCCATCTTGGATTCACACGTTCGCGAGACGGTATGAGTGTATGACCAGTTGTTGTGACTTGTTCCTGTGTGGCTGTCTGCACGCGGCGGAGTGTACGGTCCAGTTGACGGCCTTGACGCCTCCTTGCGGCGGCACCCCTGGATTCCGCGGCTAAGCGGGTCTGGCCGCCACAACAGAGCCTGCAGGCCGGTGGGACGCCCACACGGTGTAACCAGGCTGACGGGGTGCAGGGGCTACACATGGATACCCGGGCCCCCGCAAAGCCTGGCCAGTGCAGTAACGGGCAACCGCGTCTACTTGAGACTAATCAAGTAATGCAGGGCGGAACTCATAAATGGTGGTTGTTTTCTTATATCATGTTTGTACTAGAGGTACATTTTGAGAGTGAGACACTCGTGGGTCCTACATTTATCGTAAAATGTATACGGTAAGTAAAGCTGGGAGGGAGTGCTAGGAACTACGCGGAATCGCAGCGGACACACAATGTTTCTCTACTACTGGCTACGTTTTATCTGTACTGCCTATTTCGTCGGGGTTGAGATGTCTTGAGTCCATGCAGAATATCAGTGGAATACAACTTGTCCTAACTGATGTTGCACCGCGTCTTCTGCGAACATCGTATACGTGTCCCTCTTGGCCAGTCCAAGTGACTGGGCAATTTTGCGAAACGCGAGAAAGAAAAAAAACAGAATGAGTTCAAAATTGGAGCATTTCGACAGGAATGAGCTCAGAGGCGTGGGAGATGGAGGAAAGACTGGATATTCCCCGTTGCCTCTTTCCCTCGGAACTGTGCAGCCAGTTTGCAGCCACGAGCTCGGAGGAAATGCGATTAAGGAAACTCACCGGAAACTTTTGCTCCTTCTGGCAAGAGTTTGTTTTCAATGGGCAGCCGTTTCAAGTAAATTGTCTAAATGTTTGATATACGGCTCAGCCTTATGCACGAAACTGAGGTAGGCTGCAGAGATCACAACCTGACCTTCACGTAGCACCCAATACGGTATGATTAGTCGTGCAAACGCCTATCTACTGCTCCACTCGTGCCGGTAAAACATAGTTACAGAATGAAAACAACCCGCCCAG
The DNA here is from genome assembly GCA_030265075.1 of Balanus glandula. Taxonomy (NCBI): domain Eukaryota; kingdom Metazoa; phylum Arthropoda; class Thecostraca; order Balanomorpha; family Balanidae; genus Balanus; species Balanus glandula. Next base: position 13,148 of record JARBER010086609.1, read on the forward strand.
GGTCAGGAGGGGAAGCGGAAATAACTGTGCGTGCACGTGCGTGCTGCTGTGTGTCAGAGGAAAAAGCTCTGTGCGAGAGACTCACGTTAAACGTACTGCTCCGGATCTTTAGTTCAGGCGAGAGATATTAATCGAATGACGTTGAATTTTCAGTCTTCAGATGCGAGTATGCCGAGATAATTTGCCAAAATATGTAGGAAAATGACACTTTCCCCTTGGACTTATTTTTATCCTTTCGTTGCACCAGTGCAACGGGTGACATTTAGCGTGACCATGACCATGCTAACATAAAGGAAGGATGTGTCGCTTCCCAGCAGAATTCACCGTGGGCCGGGCTGGCCCATAGCCATAATCATGCCTATTGCCCTTTGGTCCAAGGCTAGGCATTTAAGGAAATTTTCGGGCCCTGGGCGGGCCTGGGCTGAGAAGCACGCAAGTGCTTTTTTCAGCAACACTGTTGCTCTGGCTGTCGCCTTTTGTCAGCAAAGTTAGTTCATAGTTTCACATATATAATTTCCAAGAAGCTAAATATGCTAGGATAATGAATGCAAATGTTGTAAATAATTACATGCTTAATCTGAAAGGGCCGGGGTGGGCATGGGCTTATAATTTATAACGAACGGGCCCATGGTACGGGCGGTGGCTTAGCGATCAATAAGTTCATGGTCCCGGGCACAGATAGGGCTGTAGATTAGTGCGCCCGTGGCGAACTATGCTCCCCACTCCTCACTTGGAAGAGTAGACTTAAGATACCTATATGTATTTTGCAAATATTGTAGATTGCCCAGCCAAGATACATGCATATCAACTTGTAAACTGATTGCTGTAAAGGGCTCTCATTTAAACCCACTCATTTAAAAGAACATCGTATCCTGCTGTGAGAAATCAGTTGTCCGCTGATAGTCCAGCTTACATCAGGGTTCACGATCACGCTGAATCATCACAGGTAACGAGAACGACACAGATTTCAAATGTCACAGCTGAAGTGGCGTCGTTGAGTCACGCTTCAAACGTTCAGTCTCTGTCTGATAGTGCCACAGAGCGTCGACTTTCAGCGCTGCCAAGCCAAAAAAGCAACGAATCACTTCGAAGCCCAGCGCCAGCGTAACTACTTTCCTCCAGTTCTATCTCGCCCAGATGATGACAGGTGCCCCCGCTCGCTCGACCCGCTGCAACAGCCGTCGCTTGCACCCACTTTGCGCTGTTCCTGCCACCGCCCTCGCCGATTTCCTTATCGAATTCAAACAGGACGGCTATCTTATCGGCGGCCAACGGCTGGCTTACCACGGGGCCCAACACGGACTCGGCGCCGGACCTGACACGGGCTCGGCGCCGGCCGGACCACGCGAGGCCCGTGGTGCCCGTGGTGCCCGTGGTGCCCGTGGTGCCCGATATCGCCAGGCTCCGGTAGGTCTGCACTGCTCCATGATATGGACAGGAGCAAACAAAACGGAACGGGAAAAATACCGGCCGCCACCGTGGAACGGAGCCTGGGGTTGTAGAGCACAGAAAGCAGCACCAGGGCTTTGAAACTACTTTGAAGTTGTGGGGCAAACTTTTTATTAATGATTACTATACAGTAAAAAACAATTTCCGTATTTCTTGTTACTGTATTTTTCTTTTACCGTCAAAAATGTAGGAAAACTCTGGTGATAGTGGCCTTGTTTTTTACAAAGTCAGTTAAAAAGCTGCAAGGCTGTCGATCCACTGCCCCGAAGTTGCGGGGGCGAGTTGATCCCGTTGCCCCCACAGTTCCAAAGTCCCCGAGCAGTGCAGTCATAATGCAGGTGCAGGCAGCCATAGTTTGATATCAGCCATATTAGTTGGAAGCAGGTGTCACAACGCAGATAAGGACGTTTAACAGATACGCCGAAGTAGACATCTGGTCGCGGCATAATATTGCCTGCCCTGACAGGTTTCCTGACAAGCGTAAGAGGAGTACCGAAGTTATGAGCTCGCTGTACATAAGTTATGAGGCGTGAGCTCATTTCTCCCTGGCGGAAAGACAGCCAATCGTGACGTGCTTGATTGGAAAACGATGCATATTACTTATTAATATTCTTAAAAAGTGAAATCGAATCGCCAACATCAACCTGCAAATATACTTGACAATTAAAGTAATACATATTTTTATATTAAACGGTTGTTAACCCAGAAACGAACATGTTCTCACAGATACAAAAACAGCTCCACTTTACTTTACAGTAACAGCTACAAATAACGCATCAGTGACAATCGCCTTTACCGTCCTCGAGTGCTGTCGGGTCACCACACCGACAACCTCCTAACGACACCACACCATGCTCTGACAGCCATGAGGTCAGCAGTCAACCATTCCGTGAGTCATTAAGGTCATCAGGATATGCTGCACGCCTGAGCCTCCGCCGCAGCGGTCTTTGCTCTTCGCTCACCGCAGACTGGCAGTCCAGCCGCTCAGCGACAGACGCGACGCACTCGCGGCAGTCGCGGCGCAGTCAGCGTGCCGTAATTGCCTCCACCGCATCGTCATTGTAACGGACGCGTGGTCGGGTCGGTGCGCGCGCGAGGCGACTTGGTAACGGATCGCGGCGGTTAGGCGAGCGTCAGTTGGCCGTTGTTTCGAGGACCGAGTGACTCAAACGTGGACGCCGACACGCCCGGTAAACGTCGTAACACATAAGATCCCGGTAATGGAGAGTCCGTGGCAGAGTCCGTGAAATCCGTGACGCGCGCGTGACACTGAGCTTTGAGACTGCAGGGCGTCCGTGACGGAGTACCGGAACAAGTCCGTAATCAAGATCCCCGTGACACGAATCCGTGACAAGAAGCCTCGACATCACTTCGTGACATGACTTCACGACTCCGGCATGTTTTCGTGAAATGTCTCAGCGATAGGCAGCAGTTTCTCAGACAATCAGTATATGGGATATTCAAAGTCCAGTGGTCGACTCTGTTCTCCCTGATCACTTCACGATGTCTCTCTCCAATCTCAACCCAACGATTGGAGAAATGCGTTCCCCCTGGCGTGGTAGACCGGAAAGCTGAAGCCATAATGCTTCTATGATGATGGATGGACGGAGTTTTTTTTGCTTCTAGACGACGTTAACCACCGGTGGTCTCAACTATCGGCTGAGAATGATGAAGACCGCCTTCAGCCTCACCGCAGGCTGCATAAGCCACGCGCTCCGCTACTCAACCCACCTCCTGTACGATCTCGGAAAGCAGCGGCCATCCCAGTGGACCGCGTGGAGGCTCTCCGCCGGTCTAAACTCCGTACTCTCCACATAAGCAGAGTCATTAGCTTCAGCAGCCTGGCGTTATGTTTGCGCAGTGTTCAGCTGAACTGAACCGGAGGTTCACAGAGGCTCATACTCTCCGCTGCGGAAAATGAAGCAGCTCGCCACTGCAATCCGACGCGCTCCAGCCCCCCGAATAATTGATTGAGGTTTCAAAGTACAGACTACAGGGATAGACACCCGACAACGCGAGCGCTGCGTAGTTGGTTGTTGAAGAGTTCGTCTATAAAATGTTTAGCTCGGAGGGAGAAGCGATGTGTGAAATATGCTGAGATTCGGGAGAGACTGAGCATTAAATTATGAGGGAAATCAATCAACTAGATGACGCTGCACGTGCCAAATCAGACTGGAACAGGCTAGATTAGCCAGTAGTCACCCACTGGCTGAAGAGAAACTTGCTCCAGCCAAGAGCCGCCCACAGAGCTCGCTCATCGACGAACCGTAACCCACTCTCATATCCGGCCATGCCTGGCCCTGCGGGGTCCACAGGATATTTACCCGCTCGCCTGACGGAACATGGGACCACAGCCTCCCCTCCCCCTCCTACACACGCACTCCAAACGGCCGGTACCGACCATGGGGCAAAGCCGAGGCTGACCCTCCAAAGTCAGAGAAGCCTGAACGAGGCAAGACAGCATGAACAAGCCTTGTTGAGTGTAAAGCCAGACAAACCCGAGCGGGTGGTCTAAAAGGCGAGAAGCGCGACGGTTCTGGTGACAAAAACTGCTTTCGGAGAGTTTCAGTTACGCAGCAGAGTGTCTCCACCGCCGCAGTCGAGTCGCGTGAGATCGTAATAACTCCGACAGCAAACAACGGACGCGACAAAAACGACGCCGTCCGACTATCGTGGCGGTCTCGCCTCGTGTTCAACGACCGCGGCAGACGCGGCGCATTGGCCGCAGCGCGGCGCACCGTACCACGCCGCGTCACGCCGCGCTGCGCCGCTTCACGTCGCGCTCCAAAACAAACAGCGCCGGGACTGCCTCAACAGCGCGCCGCAGGACGCCGCGGCGGCGTCTTTGGCGCAGGGAGTTCGCCACATGCCAGTCAGAAGAAGCGCCACATTCCTCCTGTCAGGTAACGGAGAGGGAGGGCTTGCTGGCACGAGGCAGACACGCAGGTGGCTGGAAGTGGATATTGACAGGATATGAATCAGGTAGGAGATCTACTGTTCGAGATCACCTGCTGACGTGGGAGGAAATCAATAAGCGGATTATAGGCGCGACGGCGACTGATCTGTATACGGCGGTTACCGTGGCAACAGGTTATTCGAGAATGTTCCGCATTGTCACCGCCGCCACTGGAGTGGTCGGTTACTAGGATATACACGATAACAGACTGTTGTGGTATCGGATGTTGATGTCGACAGCCGTACATATTTAGACAAGTGGGATGATCCAGAGGTTGGAGCAAAAATGGCTGTCAGGGGTTGCTACTAACTACATGTATATAGTGAGACACTTGCTTTGTTCGAATTTGGTGAGCCTTTAAAGACCTCTCAGCCGCCAGTTTTCTCAAGCAAGGGATGGGGAAATTCTGCACGTGCGCACGTGCGGAATCCACTTATCTATCTCAGAAACTACTCGCCCAGTCGAGTTGAAATTTGGTGTGGTATCAGGCCAGGGAACAGTATACTTGCAAACAGCACCCTTATGCGTGGAGTGCCAACTTAAACTGCGCCCCGCTGAGGGTATATTGCCCCCCCCCCCTGTTTTTTAAATCATAAAATGTTTTTTTTATAGGGGTAAAAAATAAAAAGGTTGAAAATCTGGTACAACTATCTTGTAGACAATGTTATTTCCTGTATTGTTGGTCCGCCTCTGTAGCTCAGTCGGTAGGGCGCTGGGCTTGTGAACCAGTCGGTAGTGAGAGTCCGGTTCGAGTCGCTTCGGCGCTCGCTATTTGCTCCTGACTGGGATATCCTGCGGCCAGTGGCAGCGGCCGCACTGATGGCCAGCTGACGTTTGTGAGCGGGGCGGACCGTGTCCGGCTATGTGGGCACGTTAAACTTTCGCCTCTGAATTCTGCCGACTGCCCGGAAT
>JARBER010086721.1:0-11554 GCA_030265075.1 Balanus glandula
CTGAAGAAGCTCCAGCCTCTCAATCCGGCTCGACCAGAACTTCGAGTACCAGCATCACAGCAGCAGCAGCCATCCACCTCACAGCAGCGGCCACTACAGTCCAGGACCTTGGGCCCGGCCCGGCCGGAGCCTCATATGGCGGTCGGTATCAGGTGACAGCCACCACGCGCAGCGAAGTCCCCGAAGGAGGCATGAAGGATTCGTAAATGATGTGTCACGCGCGCGGTTCCGCGAGGTTATAAATGTGAGTGGAAAATTTGGACCTAATAAAGTCAGTCTTAGCTGGATCATGTGCAATGTGCATATACCTATATATCTAACACGTAGCAAACAAGCGGAATGCGATGGTATACAGCTTGTCACGAGGTCTTTCAAAAGTATTCAGTGATTTTTGAGGTCAGGTCAATAATGAGGTCACCAGAGCACAAAATAGTTAATTTGTCCGTTTTTTACAATGTTTCATGGATTCCCATATAGCTCGAAAACTATGAAAGCTAGAAACCAACTGCAAAAACCAATAGACAGATACTGAAATTAGCTGACCGTTGAAGATTTCAGATGAAGCCTTACACTTTTGTGAACTCGGGTCAATAGTATAGGTTCCAGAGGTCAAAAAGTTTACATTGCTTTTTTTGGCGGAAAAGTTTTTCACTTGTAACTTTTGTTAATACTGACAACGTAATAAAATTAATACCAACGTGTTTGTCTTTTAAAGGCGCGTCAAATGGTATACTTTTCGAACTTTTTAGGTCCATTTCAAAATTTGACCCCTTAGACGAAAATAGTCCAATATTTGAAGTACACCCAAATTGGTCATGTTTCATATATTAAGATTAATCATGAACGAGACAAACATGTTAGCGTCAGTTTAATTTCTCTATCTAAATTCTGTCGGAAAGTTATTGCCAAAAAAACGACTTGACCTTAAATGACCTCGGGTGACCCCTTATAGGTCACTGGGGAGACCAATAATGGCATGAGATAACATCATCAATAGCCGCATGACATAGCATCACCAATAGTGGCATGAGATAGCATGTTTTAGAAGAATTGAGACTGGTAGCATGCTTTTTCTTTTATTGTAATACATTTGAATATTTTTCCATTGACTTCCCAATCAATCAATCAATCAATATTTATTCAGCACCACAATGTGACAATTACCTACGTGCATACGCGCATAAACACACACACACACACACAAACACACACACACACACACACACACACACACACACACACACACACGCACACACGCACACACGCACGCACGCACGCACGCACGCACACGCGGGCTATGTCGAGAAAGCAGTCGGTTTCGGAGGCCTGGTCGCCCCATTGAAGCGCGAAGGCTGTGTGGTTTGGATGAGTTCTGCTCCCGGTTTTATTAACGGCTTTTGTTTGCAGGTTTCGTGCCTGGGTACTGGAGTCGCCCGAGCCGTACCAGTCAGCGCTGCAGCAGCTGCTCTATCCGGTGTTTATCAGCCTGCACCTGGAGCTGGTTCTCGGCGGCCACAGTCCCACCAGGTACAACACACAGTCCCACCAGGTACAACACACAGTCCCACCAGGTACAACACACAGTCCCACCAGGTACAACACACAGTTCCACCAGGTACAACACACAGTCCCACCAGGTACAACACACAGTCCCACCAGGTTCAACACACAGTCCCACCAGGTTCAACACACAGCCCCACCAGGTACAACACACAGTCACACCAGGTACAACACACAGTCCCACCAGATACAACACACAGTCCCACCAGGTACAACACACACAGTCCCACCAGGTACAACACACAGCCCCACCAGGTACAACACACAGCCCCACCAGGTTCAACACACAGCCCCACCAGGTACAACACACAGTCCCACCAGGTTCAACACACAGCCCCACCAGGTACAACACACAGTCCCACCAGGTACAACACTCAGTCCCACCAGGTACAACACGCATTCCCACCAGGTACAACACGCAGTCCCACCAGGTACAACACACAGTCCCACCACGCACAACACACAGTCTTACAATGTACAACACACAGCCCCACCAGGTACAATACGCAGTCCCACCAGGTACAACACACAGCCCCACCAGGTACAACACACAGTCCCACCAGGTACAACACACAGTCCCACCAGGTACAACACGCATTCCCACCAGGTACAACACGCATTCCCACCAGGTACAACACGCATTCCCACCAGTTACAACACTCAGTCCCACCAGGTACAACACGCATTCCCACCAGGTACAACACGCATTCCCACCAGGTACAACACACAGTCCCACCAGATACAACATACAGTCCCACCAGGTACAACACACAGTCCCACCAGGTACAACACACAGTCCCACCAGGTACAGGGGCCCACAGTTGAAATGGTACACACTAAGGTCCGGCCCATTTTCCCATATTATAGGGCCATTTCGAAGAGTTGTTAGATAAGAGTAGTGTCACTAGATGCGCATTACTGAGAGCTTCATTTTAAGCTATAAGAGCAGTAAAAAATATTCAGTACTTTCAAACTATTACCAAAAAACAGTTTCTGGCGCTTTCCGGCGGGGTAAGCAGCCGCAACCTTGGCATCGCCTCTGACAAACATCCCTGCCATCTAGTGACGAATTTGTCGTTTACTACGTCTGCACCCGATACTAACACACCTAGCCCGAGGGCACGGCCGAGCCGGGGAGGGTCGAGACGCTACAGCGCGCACCGCACCGGTCCCGTGGTGATCCTTTGGCATAGACCTTTGTCATAATGGTTAGTAAAAAAACTAAAGTCAAGTAATACAATGCATTACATCGGAATTATTCTCACTGCTCAAACTATGCGACCCACAACCCTTATACTGATTGTTGAACATAAGCCACATTGATTTGTAGGTGCACTTGACGCACCTGCTCGTCTTTAAGTCGTGCTTTTGTTTATGACGTATGCATTGCATACCTTCTTTTCCGACCGTTTTAGCAACAGAGCTAGACGTTCAAGATTTATATCAACACGTAAAGCAAACTATATCAAAGTAACATCAAATATGATCGATTCAATGCAATTATTCAATGACTTTGACTTATACTCCGTCTGACCATATGCAATGTGCATGGAAACACTTGTATACAATTTCCTAGTCATGCCAGTTGACTGAGGATTTTACTGGAACAGAGCTTTCAAAAGAAGGATCTCTATGCTCTTCCACCAGAAGACCTTTGATAGGTATACAATATTACTGATGGTAAATTATATTTCCAGGACCACCAATGCGTATAGATATATATTTAATAGCACGCCATTTTAAAGGTCAAAATCAATGTCAAAGGTCGGGGAACTGAATAAGTCCGACAAGCTACCGCTCCATTTTCTTCATTGTAGGGGATAAGTGTCATATTGCGTCACTCTAAGGGAAATATCGTGTGAGAAGCAAACGTAATGATCTATAGGGATGATTTATACCCTCTCATGCAGTTCATTCGTTTGTGCATAAAATAAAGCAAAATGTTTTTTAATCATCTGCCTTGAATTCGGCACAAGAGCAATTCTGCCAAACACTTGAGAAGGGAGGCGCATTTTGAAACAAGGTCATTAAAATGCGCTCAGCCCTTACATCCAACTGCGCCCGCTTCTCGTAAGCGTGATAATATATTTTTGCCCGCGCCTGGGACAATGCAATGATCTCTCCGAGTTTTTTTTATCGAAAGTACTGAAGACCGGTAGGTCCGAGGTATTTTTTTAAAACAAAACGAGACGAGATAATTAAATTGCCAGCCCAAGGGCAGAGAAGTATTTCCTATACCTGCATGGTTTTTACGTCATCGTATGAAGCCATACACAGTGACACACCGTCATACAATTTAGCAGAGGGCGGGACAACCTAGCAACGGGCGAGCCGCGCGACAACATATTATACCAAATCTTTGGAAAAAATGTAAACACTTTATCTCCATGCTCTAAAAGTGTGGTATAATGCACGACGCACGTGCTATTGTAATGTCTGGCTTTCCCCATAGACGTGCAATACTGCATGTATGATAAAAACATGGTCTCAATGTTTTACGACACGTGATTGTAAGCGTCTCATTGTGAATTTGCGTAGGCTGTGTTTGTGTAAACTTTGCAATATTTTATTATTTTTATCTACATGTATTATGGACATACATTATTATGGCTAACAAGTTGCTGCGACGCCTTCCGTATTATTAAATTGGTGTGCGCATCAATTGCGTTATGGCGCTATTGTGTGCAAGATTTGTTGGTGTAGACGTTTTGAGAACATGTATCATGTTAAAGAAGTTTGCCAAGAAGGTGAAAATATGCATGAGCAACTCAACGACGCAGGTAGAAATATATCCTTGTTGACACCTTTCAACAGAACATGGCAATATTTATCACAAGGTTATCACACTAAAAGTCTTCAAAATAACGTGTTAAGCTTCAAAGAAACAGATCACCTCCAGAAACGAATCCGAACACAATTTCTGATATTTTTTTTTACAGTTTTTGGGTCTGTTTTTAAAAAAAGGAGCTTGCATCGCGCCAATTCAGGACAGAGGGTCGTAAATTATCACTTTAAGGACGCGCGGATTGCGCATTTAACACAACGCATTCCTCTCCCAGCGCTGAATTTCTTTGCCAAAAAGTCAGATATATTTAGTACGATCATATTCTTAGCCAAGACAACATGTTTATAAGGGTTTATCGTCACAGACTACAAAACTGCTCTCTTAGTTCAAAAACCTATTTTGAAGGTGGTGCTTTCCTTTAAGAAAACATTACAATTCAGAAAAAGGCGTTAGGAAAATAGCAAAAATGTTTAAAGCTACCTGTGCCTACCGTAACTGTAACTTTAAAGATGGGTAATAAATAAAATATACAAATTTTTGCGACGACTGCAGATATGTAGGTAAAGCGTCTGGCACATTTACTAAAATGGTGCAGTATGACACTTATCCACCAAACCCTCATGTTGTTAGCACCGCACCAAAAACAAAACAAAACAGAAAGTCAGGACCCCCAAGCAGAAACTGGAAAGTGCTACTAGTTACCGCTCGAGTGTCTTCATTATCAACCATATTGTAGCCCAGGTCAAGGTCCAGCCACGTCTCGTTAACAAAAAAAAAACAAGGTAAAAATAACGGTTAACGAACGTGAAACTGAAAGCAAAATGTTAACAGTTGCTGCTATCTGCTCGATTTTATGGGAACCATATTAACCTTATTTAGCTAAATTGTATTATAACTGTATCTTCATTTTGTATTAGGACATACTAACTTGACATTGCTACGTTGCATACGGCACAAAACATTTGACTTCGTTTTTAGACATCACCCACATCATACATCTTGCAGACCAAACTCCAACTGGAGCTTTCCCACTTCCGGTGGCAGATGGGATCGAGGGGGCGTAGAGCATCTGCAAGGTCTAGCCAGGTAGACTTATCGTTAACCTGAGCCGATCCAGCTGATGAAGCTGCAGAATTGTTGGCAACGCTGAGAAGCAGGTCTGGACCGGGATGTTTGCCGCATCAAATCGTGACAACGCAACATCATACATACATACATACATACATACGCATAAGCTGCAGAAACAATTTATATAATGCTGTCATGGTGATAGAATCTCGCTGGTGAAATATGTATGGGGAACACTTGACCAGGCATGCGTGGCTTCTAAAAACGTATGCCGGGATCCTTTCCTAATGGTATGAATTCCGGATTAACTGGGATCATACACCGACTTCAAAATTGATGGAAAAGTTAACTGCAATCCGAAATTCTGAAAACAGTTTTGAATGAGGAATCGCTGGCATCCCAGATTTGCCATTTTCAATAGTTATACTGCAACTCAAATAATTTTAGACTTTCTAATTAGCGAAGAGACTTTTACCCTGGTGACATGAGCTAGCAGCAATTTGCATTTAAAACATAGCGAATTACTTCGATAAGCGAAGTAAGCGGTAGTTCTGACTCATGCAAACCGGTTTTAGTCCCGTCTACATAAGTCGAAACGAGCCTTAGACCCGTTTATTGAAACCCCATTTACATGAATCGGACATAAGATCCGTCTACACGAGTCGAACAGGGTCTTAGACCCACTTACATAAGTCGAAATTTCTGTTAGACCGCTTGCATGCGTCAAATCTTCACTTTACTTCGCCTATCGAACTTGTCCGTTCTATACGTAAGTTTCAGTTACTCATATAGTCGGGGTATCTGGCTCAACACAATTCAACCTGTTTTTTTATTTGAGCCGGCTCAGCTTTGACATTTGCTTTACACCGGCTCAAATTTGACTCAAGCAGAAGGTGGATTATTTCAGTCCACTCAACTTTAATAAATCGTTTACGGCAACTTAACTCCGAGTCACGGTAGGTGTACTAGGTCGACTCTTCATTGGTTCATATTTAATTAAATTCACAACTTTATTTCAAATACCTTGGATCGTATTTTATTTGTCAAAACTTATAAGAATATTATATGTCAATACTTGCAATCGAATCCACACTGGATCAAGAGTTATCACACTGGCGGTTCCAACACGATGGTTTGGGAGTGACCGAAGACAGTGAGGAGGATGGGAGCAAATGCAAATTTATCATATAATCCTGAAATATCATAGGATTCCAATTTCTTATGCACTGGTCACGGAATCAAATCAATTTATTTTGGTAAATCATCATAAAACGGCCCAGCAGGGAACAGTGGCATGGCATTACCCTCGCCCTACGAAGACCACTCCTCACCTTTGAACTACAGGAGGTTCTACAAAGACCCCCTGCTAACGTCTAAATCAAGAAGCGCAGAGCAGCGCGAGAAAGACCAGCGTGTTCCCTGCAAGGATTCAAATTGAACGGTATCCTATTTGTATGTCGCAGTTCATTTGGTGACCTTCTAGGTCACTTTAATGACCTTAGTTGGACAATGTCACAAAATAGCAGTTTTACTCTGTCATTCGTTGTTGATAAATTTATTAATATAAAACAATGTTTTTACCGTCAAAATAGTCGCTGTTGTATTAGGTATCTGGTGATATACCACTTTATATGTTTGACCCAGTAAATGACCTATCACCTAGGTGACGGTTATCGTCAGAAATGTGTATGATTGATATGTATTTTGTATTACATCACATACACAAAGCGCTTAGTATAACTTCCGAAAGGAGAGGGATAGAGAGACACCGTAAACTGGAGTATGTTGCCAGTCATGCGAGAAATCCGATGGTATCCCATTTTTAGTATCTAGGTCACTGGTTAGCTTTGGGTAAGGTCAATGGCCCAAAGTATTGAGAACAGATGGAGAACAGATGGAGAACAGATGGAAAACAGATGGAAAACAGATGGAAAACAGATGCAAAACAGATGCAAAACAGATGCAATACAGTTATTTAAAAAAATAGATTTTCAGATTTTTCAGATTTTCAGATTTCAGATTCAGATTTTCAGTGAGTTCAGAAGTTCGTCAGAAACATACAAATTTAAATTATGATAAATGTAAATCAACATACATTTTCCTTGATTAGTTTTATCTCATAATTACACAAACGTTATAGATTCGTTAGTATCTGGTCCAGAAAATGAAAAAGTGTATAAAGAGTACAATCTATGTATAAAGAGCCATAAGTCAGTCAAAAATAGAGATACCTATTGCTTTGAAATTGTGGTAGCAATCCTTTAATATCAGTTATCTTACATATTTTCCGTTTTTTTTTAACAAATAATTTTGAAAGTTGTATTTTTTTGTGTTTTTTAAATCAGTTTTTTTTTATTTTGGGAGCTGAAAATAATAGTCTGTTAAAATCTGAGAGAGCAATCTTGTAGACATTGTCAGCTACAATCTTTTGAGGTTTACGGTTGGCATTTAAAACGAATACCTGATTTTCTACGATTTTATGCTTATTACCCTTCGCCAAAAATTGCAAAAGATGACGTCACCAAAATGTCATTTTCTCCAAACTCTAAAAAAATGATTATTTTTGCCAGCTTACGTAGAACTGTTGTAAGCTTAGTTGCCCAAAATTTTAGCTCAATGCGCCGTTAGTGTAAGAAGTTATGCAAGAAAACCCCTCCAAAAGGATCGTTTTAGGACCCCTTAGGACGAGGGTGCCTCGTCTCCGACTCAAATTGATATGAGCCAGTTTAAGGCCTAATACTAATCGCTGGCTCGGATTCAGGCGCAACCCTTCTGATGGGTCAAGGAATAAGCACACCAGTGTTGACTGCTTCAGCGGAATATTTTTTTCTTCCATCTCAAGTCAATTGGATCCGATGCTGATCATTAGTTCCACATATTTTTACTGGAGGAATTGAATCCGAATCCGATTACAGGGCACCTAAAAAACTTGATTTACAATCAGACTTCACTAATTCAAATTTTATTGCATTCTGCATGCACATTTTTAATTCTTCTTGCATTTTTTAACAATTACATAAATGACTCTTATACCATGAATATACGGTATAACTACAACTACGGTATAACACCGTAGTTGGCGATGAACGAGCGAGCGTAAACGAAATGTATGGTGCATTGAAACTCCATTTTTGCAAGTAGTTAATGAAATGCAAAGAGGCAAATACCAAAAAACCTTGATGCGTTGTGATGTTGGAAAATTTAGTTATTACCGCTTACCTCGGTTATATATCATAAAAAAATGATTCGATTCAAATTTCTGAAAATCCGTCAAGTTTAAAACTTGCCGCACTGGCCTTGACGTTTTGCCGTAAATCTGACGCCAGGCGTTGCTGTCTCTCATAACATTTTGTATGGTAACTCTTGTTTTCGGTGACAGGCTTTTATGTGCCCTTGAATTGAATTTGAATCGATACCTCCAGTAAAATATACATTGGAATGATCATCGGTATCGGACCCAATGAATTTGGCATGGACGAAGAATCTATTCCGCTAATGCGGAGTCAAGTAATGAGAGAGGGCCACGCCCGGCGTCAGTTCTGCGGCAAAACGTCAAGGCCGGTGCGACGAGTTTTTAAACTTGACGGATTTCGATGAAATTTGTACCGAGTCACTTTCTAATGATAGGTGACTGATTTAGGGGCTAGCAACTCCATTTTCGGACATCGCATTATAGCCCTATTAGTGGCAGGTTCCTGGCTATGCAGCGAGTTAAACAAAACTTAAGATATATTTTTGATCTAAGACAACTGCCATGTTTATCAACTGATGAAAATACAATTCATGTAGATCGATGCAAATTTAATAACAAAGTGTCATTTAACGGCGACATTGAAAACTCAAAAACGTAGGTGGTTGCAGGACACTAAATATGGGGATGAAATAAATATGGCCCGGGAAACTCCGACGATCCGACTACGGCCTAAAAAAATTGTTACCCATTCCGAGTTTGATTGTAACTCCGACTCCGACTTATATCCCATTTATTTTCCCTTTCACTGCCAATAACATGAGACCTTCAGCACAGCAAGTTTAAGATGTGTTCGACGTTGCGCAGTGCTACATGTCTGGTTCGCCACATGAATTTAAATTATCTGTTCTTGATTACCACATTGCTTTAAATAAATTTGATTTTCTTAACTTATAAATATTTTGCTTTAAAATAATAGATACAAGTCTTACATACGAGATAAATCACGTTGCCCAAAGGTGAATATTGACAAAACGAGCTCAATGAGAGCCCTCTGACCAAAAGGTCTTTATGTCCTGAAAATAGTTATGACCAGGTGACGCTTTTATTATTTTCCCAGCTTGATCAGTAAATTAAGCAATATAGGTGTATATAAAGTTTCATTTTCATGTTACTTAGCCGTCGACAGGCCAAAGTTATCGCTAAATTAAAAAAAGACTCGGTAAAATTTAAGTGACTATGACCCTGACTTCGACCAAACTTGCCTACACTGACCGATTACGACTTCGAATCAGACCCCGCAGTCCTTTTTGGGATGTTGACTTATCATTTCATAAAATAAAATAAAAAAATGTCTCACAATAGATAACATGAATACTATTAATGTTATCTATGGTTTCACTTAACCCTATTGTCTCACTTCACCCCACTGCCGGTATGTCCAACTTAATACTCGTATTGCACTGATGTATGATTATAGCTGACATCATAGGCTACCCTAGCAGTACAATTAGTCATCGTATAAACGTAAAACACATCTGCCGGCTCTCCCGGCTCATGTCAATTCACACCATGCGCTGCTCGGCTCGTGGCGCGGAGCTGGGCGGCCGCGCGTCCGACTCCGGGCGTCCCTCTCCGGCCCGGCCGTGCCCTGGGGCCAAGGCCATGCCTGAGGCTAGGTGTGTTAGTACCGTCTGCAGACGTAGTAAGTAGTAACTGCATGCCTTCACCAGCAGATGGCAGGACCGTATATAGCAGAGGCGATACCAAGATCGCGGTAGCTTACCCCGCCGTAAAGCGTCAGAAACTGTTTTTTGGTAATATTTCGAAAGCACCGAATATTTTTAACCGCACATATAGCTTAAAGTGAAGCTCTCGGTAATGCGCTTCTAGTGATACTACTCTTATCTAACAATTCTTCAAAATGACCCTATAATACGGGAAAATGGACCGGACCTTAGTGTGTACCATTTCAACTGTGGGCCCCTGTACAACACACAGTCCCACTAGGTACAACACACAGCCCCACCAGGTACAACACACAGCCCCACCAGGTACAACACAGTCCCACCAGGTACAACACACAGCCCCACCAGGTACAACACTCAGTCCCACCAGGTTCAACACACAGCCCCACCAGGTACAACACTCAGTCCCACCAGATACAACACACAGTCCCACCAGGTACAACACTCAGTCCCACCAGATACAACACACAGTCCCACCAGGTACATCACTCAGTCCCACCAAGTACAACACACAGTCCCACCAGGTACAACACACAGTCCCACCAGGTACAACACACAGTCCCACCAGGTATAACACACAGTCCCCTTGATGCCTTTGACGCCGGACAATGTGTGACGATGAACTGGGCGTTATTTGAAAGAATGTGAACATTGATCCAATATCCACCCATTAATTATTTGTAAAAACGAAAATTAACCGTGGCATCGTTTTTTCCCAAGCGACCCAACTGCACCTGAATTCACACCTCACCGCTGGATTAAGCGTTATTTCTGAGCCGTGTCAAGACGCTGGCGCCGACTGGCGGTGGCCGCCGGAACTATGTCACTTCGCCGGCGCAATGCGGCGGCGAGCGGCGAGCTGCGTGGTTTTATGCACGCTATCTCATTCACACCATGCACCTGTTTATACATTTCGTTGTAAGCGGGGGGAGGGGGTATCACATATGACCGGCAGAACCACGTTCAAACTCATTCTTTCCCAAACTGCCGCCTCAGTATGGATACCGGCGGTAACAAGCAGACATGGGCATTGGGCATGGATCCCAAAAAGTGGATCCGGAATCTGATCCCATGGATCCCGATCCCAGATCATAAGGGATCATAGATCCATGGTTTGGGTTTTGTCGTGAGATCCACTGGGATCATAGATCCATGCCTGGATTTTGCCGTCAGATCCACTGAGATCAGGGATCTGATGTAGAT
>JARBER010086832.1:0-11553 GCA_030265075.1 Balanus glandula
ACGAGGGGGGGGGCAATTTATTGCCCCCCCCCCCCCAGTGACTCGCGTTATAGAAAAACCCCCAGTGACTGACGGGTTAAGTTAAGTTAAGTTACCACACGCATTGTCAGATGCATGCATTTATTTTCTTATCCACACTCGGAAAAATTCGCTTTACACTCCTCGCACACTCGTAAAGCATTGTTGTAATTTCAAACACCATGACTTTATCCGTTGCTATTCCGTGGCGTCTCTCCCACTGAGCCAGATGAGGCAGTGTCTCACCAATAATCGCCTGGATTTAATAGGCTTAACATTTTTCTTGTGTTTTGTAATATTTATTTACACTTTTGCTATGAATCTAAAAATTCCAAACGAAAGATTTTCTTAAAAATATTATTTGTTGGCTCGTATTTTTCGTCACCTGCCTCACCTGCCTCATCTCCCTCACCTGGATCACCTTGCCTCACCTGCCTCAGAGCCACTGTTACTGTTATTGAAGATAAATTGACCACATTACCAAATCGCATTCAACATGCTCTACACGTATGCTTACGATAAATTAGAGAAAGGTGTGATGAAGCGCAAATCGGATTGGTTCAATACCTCCCACCTAATAAGCGCATCCATTATTATTTTCGCAGGACGAGAAAACTTAAAGACTGCCTCAAAGATCCCCGGTGGTGTGACGTGGAGAAGGTGGAATGACGGCGCCGAGCACTCTGCGGGGGCTACCGGGTCCGGTGAAATGGTGTTTGTGGCGCCATCGGAGATCGGAGCACCCACCACATCGACTCATACACACGACACACCACCGCACACGACACCGACACCCACCACACCGACACATACACACGACACACCACTGCACACGACACCGACACCCACCACACCGACTCATACACACGACACACCACTGCACACGACACCGACACCCACCACACCGACACATACACAAGACACACCACTGCACACGACACAGGCACAAACCAAACCGACACATACACAAGACACACCACTGCACACGACACAGGCACTCGCTACACCGACACATACACAAGACACACCACTGCACACGTCACAGACACCCACCACATCGACACATACACAAGACACACCACTGCACACGACACAGGCACTCGCCACACCGACACATACACAAGACACACCACTGCACACGTCACAGACACCCACCACATCGACACATGCACCAACCACCAGCTCCCGACCACCCAGCCGAACGGCACCGACAGCGCGGACACCCAAGACGCATCAACCGACCGAGGAGGAGCGGGATGGGTACGAGGCTCGTGTGGAGGACCTACTCCGCATCCCGTATGCACGCCGCTCGCCCGGCGAATTAGCGGAGCTCCGGCCGTATATCTCTATGGCTGTAATGGAACGCTTCCTGCGTCAGGAGGCTGTTCCGCTTGAGTTTGCCTCCCTTATGTAAGCGCGTTACATGGCGATGGCCGATGTTTGCCGTGCTGATGTAAATAACATGTTATTATTTGTATTAATTATGTCAAAATAGAGCATTTGCGGCCAACGCCGAATGTTAACCGACTTGCAGTGTAACATGGCGATGTGTGCCGTGCTGCTGTGAAAAATGTATAATATGTTATATGTTCGACAATATGTTAATATGTTGTATCCGTGTACGCAGTTATGTCACAATAGAGCATTTGCGGACATCGTAAGAACGGAATGATATGTATTTAAACCCAACATTGCCGTATGTATTTAAATCCTACAGTGCCTACATAAACGTAGCACTGTACACCAGATCACAGCTCACAGCCTTACGGACATACGACTGTGCAATGAAATAGCAAAGCCTCGGAAAAAAAACATTAAACATGACTTCAATGCACATATCCATTGAAACGCTATAACACTTATAACCCTGCTTGCCGTCATCTGCTTTCCGTTAAGCCAGTCACGCGCACACGCTGCGGCATGGTGAATGTGCTTTTACTGGCGCGCGTTTGCGAACAGTCGCACGATCTCACGGCGGCGCGCGAGCCCGTCGCGCCTTTCCGCGCCGGCCACAGGGGCGTCAGCTGGCGGGTCAGCCGGCTGCGGCTCATCCTCTGCTTGGTTGAACCCCAGCCACTCTCCGCCGTCACCGGCCGAGATGCAGAGGTTGTGCAGCGCAAAACATGCACGGATCACTGCCACCGACCTCTCCACCTTTTTCAGACGCAATCCGGTCATGAGGACGGGGAACCGCATCTTGGCTAACCCGAAAGCGTTCTCCACCGTCACACGTGTGCGCGCGTGCGCTACGTTGTAGCGACGTTCTGCGTCTGTGTCCGGGTTTGGGACTGGTGTCATCAACCAGGGTGACAGGCCGTAGGCGCTGTCGCCGAGCAGGATGGCGTTGAGGACCGGGTTCCCCGCACGCATGTGCTCGGGGAGGCCGGACGTTGCGAGTACGCGAGCGTCATGCACACGTCCGCCGCAGTGCGCACTGGCCGCCACAAACGACCGGTCGGGCCCCGCGACCGCCATCACATTAACGGATGGGAAGCCCTTCCGATTGATATACGCTTCCCGCTGCGCCCTGGGTACGCTGATGGGAATGTGGGTCCCGTCGATGCAGCCCACGACGTCACTTAGTCCTGCGAGCCGGTAAAAGTCGTCCTGCAGTGCTGCTAGGGCTGCGGGAGTCGATGGCCAGGTGACCGCCTTCGGACAGTGCCGAATGATAGCATCCGTCACCCGATGCACCGCCCGGCAGACGGTCGCCTCTGACGGGCCGTGGCCGTCCGCCACCATCCGAAAGAAAGACCCGGTCGCGTAAAACCGCAGGGTGACCAGGAGCTGCTCCCGCGGCGACAAAGCGAAGTTCCGTCCGCTGTTATGTGCAATGGTGGCCGCTACTGCATTTTCTAGCGTGGTCGCTGCCTCCGGACTCAGCCGGAATCGTTCTCTGACGAAGGACAAAGGATATTGTGAGCACTGAAGTAATGTGGGTCCAGTACCTATAGGTTGAGATTCGAGAGTGACACGAGGGTTTCCGATGTCTCTATTAATATCCACTGAACATATGCAAATAAAATGGGCAAAAGGCTGACGAAGTACGTTAATAAAATGCCGACTTATTTCTAACTCCTTCATGCGGTAGTGAGTTTTCAGTTTTCACGTTCGCCAGTGTAGCATCAAATAGCTGTCTCTTCTTACAGGGTGGGGCAGGTGATGTAAGGCACTGCCGGTTCGCCCTTCGGCTGGGGCCTAAAACTTCGTCAAAATAGCGAGTTATTCTTGAAAACCCGAGCATTTGCGCCTCCCCCTGATACCCGGGGGGGGGGGAATGATTGATGTGTATAGTTGCAATAGTAATGGTTAAGGTGGAAAAAAGCCTCTTGATATATTCGTAACTAACTACTTTTATGTGCGAGACAAAGAACATTGGCAAGTACAACGTACCGGAACATTTCTGGCTTCAACCACTCCATGTTTGTGCGAGGCCGATATAATCGGCGGTTCTGTGGAGCTTCTTCGCCCTCACCGTCACCAAGCAGAACGTCATCGTCAAGAAAAATGCCAGCCATTTTAACTCATAACATGTGTCGTTGATATTCTGAAAACAAGCAAGTTTAGTTGTCAAACAGTCCAACATGAAGTATGTTTTTAGAATGTTGAAAAAATGGCGTTAAAACCCGCCCGCGGCTTTCGCTGAAATTCGGATATCGCAAGATTCAAAGTGCTTTAAATTGTCTAAAAATCGCGGTTCGCGCGCTTTTGTCAACCCTTTTCAGCGTAGGTACACCCAAAGTGGCCCTTTTGGCTTTCAGGGAGGAGCGGCCGCCCCCGCCCACTAGGACCCTTCATGGAGCTTGTTTTCAGCTCCCATTCCATTCCATCCCATTCAGCCGGATGCAAATCTGCGTCGTTCCATATCCTTTTTTAATTGGGCTCCCATTTCCGTTCCATTTGCACAAAATTCAGCATATTTAACTGTGTTTAGTGCTAAAAAATGATATGGTAAGTCTCCTTCCAATCCAAATCCATTCAATTTCCATGACTTTCCCAATGTTTCTTCCATTTCCATCCAATTTCCATTTCATTTCCATTTCCATATCATGAATTTTCATTCCATGAAGGACCCACGAACCACACTACCGAGCAGTGTGTGTGTGTGGGGGGGGGGGCCGGGGGGGCAGAAAATCGTGTGGCCACGCCAGCCTTTGGTTAGGTACGTTCTTATGAATTACCGCCAGCCTTTGGTTAGGTTCATGGTAGAGGTGTCAGTTTTCTACCTGGTTTTAAGTTACTTTTGCTGACGGACCGCAGCCCGGTCCGGCAGCGTTTATTTCTCTACAGGTCAGAGGCGCGACTGCCTCCTCTCGAACAAGCACAGTATTACAACATCACGCACCCGCGACATCCCGCGCAGTCACGCGACACCCCTGGCCTCCCATAGGCTCCCACAAAACCGGCGCCTGTGCGGGCCCTGCTCACTGAAGGGCAGCGCGCGAGGGAGCGTCCGCGGGGTTCATATGTGACGGCAAAAATCCCACCGAAAGCGAACGTGAACGAAAAATGTGACACATCACTGGTAGCCAGGGGCGAGGACAGCGTCCCTTGTGCAAATTAAAGAAAACACCGGCATTGTCCGTAAACAAAGTAAACGGCCCCCGCCCTGCAAGTTACCAGCCCGAGTTACATTGCAACATCGCGCCGCGCAGCGGCTCTACCGTTTCACGCTTAATTCAAGCAGAACAGTTCACCAGGTTTAAATCGACACCGAGGTAACGCAATTCAGTTGACGGAATAACAATGGACTTTTCAAAGTTAATACATATACCAGACTCAGTAAAAAAATCCACGATACCAAACAAATATCCTGCGCGGCGCGCAATAACCAGGAAATCATCGAAATATGCGGTACCTTTTACTCCTAAAAACATGCTTTCTACAATTTTTACAGTAGCACAAGAAAAATGCTGACGGTGACGACGGTGACGGTGACGGTGCTATCTCTGACGGTGCTATACTTAAACCCATCGGAAGCCGTCTAAAGATATTGGTCTGATTTTCATACAACACACCAAATTTCCTACTCGTACTGGGAGCCAAAGGAATGAGGTAGAAACCGTCTCGTAAATCAATTTTTATACAATAACGAAATCCATCGGCCGCAAAACCCATCACACGTCCCGGTAACACACAAGACCGCCGCGGCATCCAGGGCGTCACAACCGGAAGGTCGTACACTAGGCGCGCCACAGACGGCGACTTCGGCACCGCGAAAAGTCCAAAACTTCTTTCCGGCTCTCCCGGCTCCAGCACTCCGCTGCGGACAAAGTCGGCCACCGCCTGAGTCATCAGAGGTGACGCCGGCGTGGCCCGCCACACATGCGGCACCGCGCCCGGCACGCGCACCTTAAAGCCTCGGGTCGCAGCGAGCGGCCGGCTGCTGCAGATGACGCGCCGCTCGTCCGGCGGCTCCGGCCCGCCAGACTGAAGCCGGCAGCGCGGCTCCGCCGAGATGAAGCCGTCGCTCTTGGTGTCGTCCCGTCTCTCGGTGACGGCGCCGACAGGAGACCGTGCGGCTGGCTGGGGGCCGGAGAGAGCAGAGGCCGTTGCCCCCACCGCCAGCCGCAGGGCCGCCGCAACCCTTAAGCCGCGGCGGGGACGAGCGCGGGCGGACACCATCCGTCTCCTCATTCCCTCGGTCGGGGAACAACGCCCCGGCCGGCGCCGGCAGATGCCGCCGGTCTCCGGAGGCCCGATGGGCGGCACGGTCTGCCGCGCCCACCCACAGCGGCGACCGTCGGCGGCACAGGAGGCGGCGATCCAGCAGCTGGGTGAAGTCGGATGCCCAGCCGGTCCATGTCGGTCATCCAACTATCCGCCAGTGCGGCGCCCCAGCCGTGGTGCGCCAGTCGCCACTATCAACATCAGGCGGACCCGTCCCCAGAACCACACATAATCCGCCGGGGGCGGGGGGCGGGCCCGCCCCCTCTCCGATGATTAGAAGCGCACGAACTTCTTCTCTCTCCCGTACATCCATGTCGGGCATACGGGAGCGCAACTCCGCCAGCCCCAGCAGCCGCTGCGCCCGGCCGGGCTCAGCCGGTGGCGGACTGACCGGCTCGCACCGCTTCGGCGCCGGCCAGATGCCACCGTCATCCTCCTGCAGAGCCATTTTTTTTTAAATATTCGTAAATAAGGGCCCTTATTTTTAATCTGAATGGGCCGGACCGGGTATGGGCTTAAAGTGTATTATTTGAATGGGCCTGGTCCGGGCACGGGCACGGTGATCAATAAGTTCATTGGCATGGGTACGGGTAGGGCTGAAGGTTTCTAGGCCCGTGGCAAACTATGCAGTGCATTCAACTTAATTTGAGTGATTGCGCCTTATTTGTACAAAGGGCATCACTGCAATTTATGCAAGTGTTTTTCATTTAGTTTCTTAAATAGACCTAACAAAGTAGCACCTGTGATACTGTGGGTAGTTGTGGTATTTTTGGGTAGTTTGGGTTCAGTAGCCTCGTTGAGCAAACAGGTAGCCATAGCGGTGGATACTGGGTAGTTGAATGTGGTTTGCGGAGCCGCGCGGATAGTTACAAGCATGAAAAGTGGCCGCTCTATTAGAGACCCAAGCGGGCCACCAGCCGCCAGGCCCATGCGGGTTTAAAACCTGCGAACCTGTTAGGCCCGGAGAGGTTTGCGCTTTCAACCAAACTTGGAAAGGCAGGATCGGTTATCCCCGTCGGTGTGTGTTGCATTCAAACTCATGTTCACGTGACGCAAGTGTCCTTCCCCTTAGTTTATCGACCTGAATCCGCCTGTTACTGACCGCCGGCCAGGCGCGGCTGAAGGTTTTCACCGCAGCCGCTAGACGTCGCTGTCGAAAACCGCGCCAAGGCCAAGGGCCGCCATGCGTCTACTGGAAATGGCGCCGTGCCAGCGCGTGGTGGAGGGGTGAGCGCCGAGCGGTTTCAAATTCAGTTAACTTACATGCCGTGAGTTAAATGATGAACCAATCATTCCACGTGGAATATTTCATCATTTTAGTGTACTATATTGGGGAGATGTCGGCTGGTGGAAGTCACCATTAACTTAAACCGTGGTAGCTCTCGTCGCATCACATCGGCTGGTCATGGTGAGTGGCGTTGCTGAAAAGTAGTGGCAGATTGTTACTTTATTATTTCAGAAGCATGGGCTTCTGGCACCTTCTTGGTAGGTAGGCTGAGGCTGACTGATAAATATGAGAATGCCGTTTCGGTTTCCTAGTTGTGTGGTCAGCTATGAGTTCACTTTCCAGTTCAAGGAGTGCAGTGGACCTGCCATTGATTTACACATGTGTAAAATTAATTTAGTATGTTATTCTTGCTCAGTACTGGATCAATGTGCACTCCACGCTCAATATAAATGTACCTAAGTGAATGCCGCTTCCCCAAAGATTAATTGAGCCATGGGTGTATTTTACGTCGCAAATGATTCATTGAACCATAGGTGTATTTTCCTATTTTGTTAAGGGAGCTTCACCCATCCATCTGGCGCTTCAGCACCTCCAATGTTGATGAGGAAGTGGGTCAAATCAAGGAAAGGATAATTATTTTGTGATTTTTGATATCAATACTTGCAGCCACTTTCATTCG
This sequence comes from Balanus glandula, assembly GCA_030265075.1. Classification (NCBI taxonomy): domain Eukaryota; kingdom Metazoa; phylum Arthropoda; class Thecostraca; order Balanomorpha; family Balanidae; genus Balanus; species Balanus glandula. The sequence goes on from JARBER010086832.1 coordinate 7,596, forward strand.
GTTCCACTCATCCAACGGAAACTTGTCTGGTGAAGCTTTATCCCTGAATGGAACATTATTGAAGGATAAATCTTGACTAGGGTAAGATGCTAGGATACGCAAGGGTCCGATCTCCCATACTTCTCATACTATCATGCTGTATCCAATGCACTAGTGCATTCTGATAAAATGCAATGTCTAAGATTCCAATGTATCTGGAAATCAGGCTAACTCTTATAGGATAAAAGTCTGATCTCTATCAGTCTTTACATCATATTTTAGCCCTAACAGAGTAAGTCTTATCCAGGGCACTATATTACAGGGTACTCCAAAGTTTTGGAAAAAGTCTTCAGAACTGAGAAAATATCACTAGATATCTGGATCCAGCAGCACCCTGTGTGTTTCTTCTTCTAACTGGACGGCTTGAGGCGGCCTCAACTTGGCTTTAACGTGCGGCATGGGGTACATGACACAATACTTTGGTCAATAACTAAAAAACCGTTGGATGGGCTTGACATTTTGACTTCGAAATTGGAAATAAAAATGTTGCCGCTTTCATTCTGTATGCTCCATATAAGAATTTGAGGCGTAGAACAGTTCAAAAACTGAGCTTGAAAAGTAGCGATTTAACACATAACCCTATGAGCCGGCAGTGAAAGTCACGCCCATGCTGCATCACTTTGGACCCCCCCCCAATCTTTTCTATTGATATGTCTGGACACCTTTGAATCCCAACATTTCATGTTACCAGAATGCTAAATGTAACACATATCAGCAGGGGTGTGTCTTATATTCAGTCGAGGGGGCTTCATTCCTTCCAACTGGCAAGTCTGGAAAACATGGCAATGGCATCAATGACATCTGGGGCAGCCTGAGTCATGCCCAAAATAGGACAGCAAACTGTCTCATTTCAATTGTTTTGTCTGCCAGGAATGAGGCTGCTGATGCCTCGGCAGCAATTTCTTCCCAAAATTTACAAAGCTGTCCAAAATTTTTCCCTAATCTGCCCTCAATTTGGTGTCTTGTATCAATGCTGCTCTGATGAGGTCTTGTTGAAAGCTGCCATGTTTTGCAAACTAACAGGTAATGCTGCCCCTCCAACTTTGTCAGGATGCGGCCCAAATCTGGGGAGAAATATTTACTTTGTTGATTTTCATGGTATTTAACAAGAAGTTGGCCTAGTGCCAACTGTCAATTGTATTGGTTTGGCAAATTTAAGCCAGCTCCTGGTTTAAACCGGTTTAAACCATGGTTTAAACCAGCTGGCTTAAACCTATTGGAGCCACCCTGGCTTTTATTAGTGGCTTTTATTACCTAAAAATGATAAAAAGCCACTTACGCAACCTATGTAGCAAAGCCAATTTTTTAGTATTTACACAGCTTTTGTCATAAAGCAAAATGTATGGTATTAATGCAACTTTTGTCGTAAAGCAAAATTTTGAGTATTAAAACAACTTTTGCCTTAATGTAAATTTATAGTTTTAAATAATCTCACTGTGTAATTAATTTAAAACTAATTACATTTTAGCTTAGTTACATTAGTTAAATACATGTATTTTACCTACTTTCTGACATATTCTGGTTTTAGTGAACATCCAATGAACACTGAATTTAAGCCGGCTTATATTTATTTAAACCAGTTTAAACTGGCTTAAATCAATAAAAACCACTGGCTGGCATACATTAAATATAAGCTGGCTTATTTCCAACCCTGCAATTGAGTAATGAACAGATGCTGTTCCTGCATGAGCTAATGTTAGAGATATAGATTTACACTCATCACCATGCACCAGGCACATCATAAATGGTATCTAGCTGAACAAGTGGTTGCTAATTTCTGTTCATATTTTTACAACGAAATACACATTTCTTTAATTTAGCTTTCATCACCTTCCTTGTCCAGTATGAGGAGGCTGATGCCCTTTTAGCTTACGAGGAAACTACACTATTGAAAATAGGCCCGATTGTGGCACCGTCCTATAATAACGGAGGTTTACAATATATGTACCCACTGCCTTAAACATTAGCACAATATTCCAGCAATCATAATGAAGCAAATAATGGATTAAGTGTTCTTAAATCAATCTTTTTACGATGCTTCCTTCAGCTTACTCATAGTTTACCTAGCATTTAGCTAGTTATTTTTACGTAGGTATTTTAAGCAATGCGGCATATATGGCGCACATAAATCCTTCCGCCGAAACTACTTTCGGACTTTGGTGCAAGAGGATCTCAATCTACCTAGGTAAACTTGGGGCTTTCTAGGTAGATCATCTAGGTAGATATTCACGGTAGGTATTTCTTCCTTCGGCGGTGGTGCAAGAGGTTTTAGGTAAAACTCTATCTACCTAGGTAGGTAAGTTTGGTGCAAGAGGCCTCACAGCGCATAGAATGGCTCGTGCTCGGCACGCTCCGAGGGCTCCCCGAGAGGCTGGGGCCACACTGCCTCGCAATGGGGCAGGCCATGGCACTCGCGGTGGACGACACTCCAGTTTCCAAGTCAAATGATCCTTCCGCGGTCGGGCGGGAGCTGGCACCGTGCTCAGCACCGGCGAACATAGCCTCGATGTCGCCATCTCGACCGCCTGGCTGGCGCCGTCGTCTGGCTCGGCGCGGCGACCCGCCTCCTCAGTCGCCAGCTGAGGAGCTGCTCGGCCGTGTCTCCGTCGCTGGCGTCAGACCTCGGCGTCGGGCTCGTACCTCGCCAGCGGGCTCTCCCCGCGACGCGCCAGCGTGAGGAGTAGCCGCAGGCGGTTTCTTGGCATCCGTCGTTGCTGGGTCGGTGTTGCTCCCGCCGCCGACCCTCAACAGCCCTAACATTTCCTCCAGTCTGTCCTGCGACAGACGGCGGGTTAGGAGGAAGAGGTCGGTCCCCAGGCTTGCACAGAGGTCCTCCAGCAGGCCACGATCCGATCGCGCGTCCACGAGCAGCCCTTTCTGGAAGAGGTGTTGCGCGGGACCTACCCTCGGTCCCGCTACCTCCTGCTCCGACGTGCCGCTGTAGCCGCGCCGGAACGGCTTGACGTCGTGCGGATGACCGGCGTTCAGAACATCGAAACCGTTATCGACGATCCGCAGGAATCGTGCCGCTGCGGTGCGGCCGAGATACCGCTCCATGGCCAGCGCCGACGTGGCGCTCAGCAGCTGCACAGCAGGGCGCACGCGCTGTCGCCCCTGACCAACGACCTGAAATCAAAGTACATATTTCACCCTGGAAAAATTAAGAACTCGATTCGGTTTTATTTTTTAATACGATTTATTATCATATTTTTTTTCAATCCTACATTGCACCGATGCAAGACAAAAACACGTACATTATTTCAATGTTTCACTTTTGACGAGGAAATGCAGCGCTGGAAAAGGGAATGCGGGCGTTTTAGCGCCGCATCCCTTTTCCATGGCGACATTCATTCGTCAAAAGATTGATATATTTGGCTAGAGGCTTTTCAGTAAATAAAATACTCATGCAGGGGTTTCTAATCAAGGTCTACAAAACAGTTATTTCAGTCAAAAACTATTTTTAAGGTGGACTATTTCTATTAAAATACAACCTTGGCTAGAGTTGTCAATCGGAACGATTGTCCGAATTTGTCCGAAGTCACATTCAGAATTCGCACACCACATTTCATCGGACATTTCCAGACATTCAATATCTCATGATAGCTTCTTGCAAAAATGGTTGTTGATTAGCAACTTATGCATATATTCGTAACGACAATTGATTAACCCGCGCCCTGGTGGGCCTCTGAGACAACTTCGCCCAGGTGGGGGGGGGGGGGCAAAATGACCCCCCTAGTAACTCGAAAACTAATAGCACTAGAAAGACGCGGAGAGATACGTTCAAAAGCTCTAAAAAATGCAACTAGAGGTTACTTAAGTAAATTTCCTAAGGTGAAATCTAAGGTCACCAGAGGTCATAGAAGATCAAATTTTCAAGATTTAGGACATCGCCCCATATATTCCCATATAGCTCGGAAAC
>JARBER010087054.1:0-11550 GCA_030265075.1 Balanus glandula
TGGTCAGCCGCATGCTGCCACTCTGCGGAGAAGTTCCGCCGGTGTGCTGGCAGCATGTCACGCACAGGATGTCCGTAAAGGATCTCTGTTGGGCTGCGTCCGTCAGGTCCTGGTGTGTTTTGGTGCTGCAGGATGCCCTGAGTCCACAGGTCGCTGTTAAGCTGCTTCAGCTTCGGGTCCCAGCACCGTCTGATGAGATGTTTTGTTGCTTTCATAGCGGCTTCAGCTCTGCTGTTCGACTGCGGGCAATCCGGTGATGAGACTCGATGCGTGACTCTCCACTGCCTCAAAAAAGTCTGAAAGGCTTTGGCACGGAATACGGAATTGCGGTCCTCCGTCCGTCCACAGCGTGTTGAAGGCGCCGGTGTGACAGAAGATGGTCCGCGTGGCGTCTATCAGCTGGTGCGTGAGGTGCGGAGGGCACGTGCTACCCTCCACGACAGGAAAAGTCCCGTCACTCCCTTCAGGAAGTGGATGTCGTCACACGTCATGACGTCACCAAACTTCAGCTCGGCTGGCAGCATGCCGAGCGTGCGAATGAACAGTCCGTCTGCCGCTCTTGGTCGCTCCGTCAGGTCCAATAGGTTGTTGATGTGGCCGCCGATGGCTTCCAGGAAGTCTGGTCCGGCGACGGTGATGTCAACGCCGCTGTCGGGGTTGACAGCTGCCGAAACAACGATGGTTGGCAGCGTCATGGCGAATGGTGTTGTTGTTGAATGGTGTTGATTGTTGAACGTTTTTGTATCGCTAATCCAGTTGAATCCAGTTGATCCAGTTGAACGCTAATCCAGTTTGTCAACTAATTATTGTCGACATGTCCTGCATAACTTGCCAATTGCTCCAAAAATTTGGGCGCAGCGGCCAGCATCAATACCGAATGTGCCAAAATGTCAGCGGATCGGCTTTTGCCGTTCACTGGCATGGCCCAGCCTAGCTGTTACGAATCCTCCAGAAACGGATATGTTATTGTTCACCCGCGCTGCACTGACGGATCCGGACAAATATTCATCCGGCATTTATTTGCAGCGCATCTCTCCGTATCGCATTTCTGCGTGTCAGCAAATCATCGTTTCACATTGCTTTGTATCCATGCAACTATGTCTTGTCCCCAATTCTTAGTTTGCAAATCCCTGTCCTCAATTCTTAGTTCTCAAATTTGTGTTATGTGTCATGTGTCAGGACAGACTTTCTTCCGCTCTTTTTCATCGCGCATCTTTTCGTAAGCAGATTTGCGTCGGGCGTTTTCTCGCAAGTCACTGTTTTCTGCAGCACATTATTTTGCCGCAAGTTTTCCGTCCTGAAAATTTTCGGTAACTCTTTTTTCGTCTTTCTGCGTGTGATTTCGTCTATACACTGTTTCTAACGGAAAAGACAATGCGTCTGTTCATGTTTATTGTTTTCGGCGACGAATTTTGGTCTTGGTTAAGTATGGTGAGGTAAGGCATACATGGTCATATTGCTGCTTGGCATCCCAGTCAGGGTCAAGAACACCAACAAAGAAGCTGCCTACAAAATATAACCAACCCAAACTTCTGTCTTTGTTGGCAGGCGATGGCGTCGCAGAAGTTTTGTTTGAAGTGGGATGCGTTTGAGAGCAGCGTCATCTCAGCGTTTGACGTGTTGCGTCAAGATGAGGAGCTGGTGGACATCACGCTCTGCTGTGAGGGGCAGCAGCTGAGAGCCCACAGGATGATGCTGTCAGCATGCAGTCCCTACTTCAGGGACATACTGAAGGTAAGCGTTATCAGGCGTCACTCACTTTGGACTATGTGATAAATGTTATAGGCGTGCTCTTTGTTTTGCCTGCCTAGTGCCTAGATCAAATGGTGATAGGTAAGTTGCAGGGGTGTTACAGTGTTTCCCAAATGCCACAATAATGTGACTTACACGCGTATGTCAATCATGTACTGAATCTTCAAGGATTGTAAAGGAAATGTATTGCTCCTTCTTCTGAATTCGTGCCCCTATTGACATTAACATTGCCTTCCAGAACAACCAGTGTCAGCAGATGGTGGTGTTTCTGAAGGACACCACAGTGTCGGACCTGCAGGCTATCATGGAGTTCATCTACCGGGGCAGCGTGAACGTGGCGCAGACCCAGCTAGCCAGCTTCATCAAGACGGCAGAGATGCTGCAGATCAGGGGACTCAGCGGTGACGAGGATAAGGTGAGATCAGGACGCTCATCTTTGCAGATCTCTCAGATTCCCTGTGCTGTCACCCTGTCCAGTTTTCGTCTCTAAGTGTTTATCGTCATGCGAATTAGCAGCATTCCGTGCTGTATTGGTAATAAGTCTTCTTTCCTGCCAGTTTTCCTTATTCGGCTTATGCTGTGTTGTACTGTGTTAACTGTAACACCCACATTGAAGAACAATTACTCGGTGCTCTGTGTTTAAGCCAAGCTGGTGTCATTGATGCCATTTTTAACCTGTGCTTCTCTGTGTTTTGATGTCATATCTAACCCGCGTTGCTCTGTGTTCCAGCCAGGCTCCAGTAAGTCTGATTCCAGGCCCGGGGGCTGGCCAGGCGCGGAGAACTCGACACCGCCCTCGAAGCGACTTCGCCATCACTCGAGCTCTCCGCCCCCTCCTCCCGCTGCCCCGGTCCCTTTCTCCGCCCCTGCACCGGTCCCGGGACCTGTCCCTGGCCCCGCGCCGGGACCCGTGCACAGGGCGCCCGTGCCAGCCCCCATGGCAGCCAGGGACCCACTCGAACGCTCCGTCCTTTCCGGGAGCTCACGGGGTCGTCATGACCTCGTCATCACCCCCTCCCCGGCCCCGGCAGCGCCGCGGTCAGCTCTCCTTTCCTCGCAGGCCCGTCCCCCGCCGCCGCCGCCTCCGCCCCCGCCCCCGCCCCCGCCCCCGCCCACCGAGACGAAGGTGCTGAAAATCGAGAAGATCGACCTCGCTGAGGACGAGATGGACAGCGGGGAGTGCGACGCTTCTCTGAACGACCCGCTCGACGACTTCGGGGCTGACGGTGACGACCCGCTCGGCGACTACGCGGCTGAGGATGACTGCCCGGCCGGCGGGTTGGTCGGTGAGGCGCCCGAGATCTCTCTGGCCGCCCTGTCCCAGGCGACGCTGACAGGAGGGACCGTCACCGGGGAGACCCTGTCAGCGCAGAGTCTGTCGCAGGCTCCCTTCAGAGACGTCACCTTCGTGGACGCCAACTTCAGAGAAGCGAGCTTCAGGGACGCCACGGCAAGAGGAGCCGATGGGGGAGCGGCGGTGACGCAGAGAGCGCCGGACGGAGGGGCAGCCTCGCAAGGTGAGTGGCTGGTGCGGAGTGGTGATGGGAGAGACGCGGTGTGTGGACTGGTGACTGGGAGAGACGCGGTGTGTGGTGTGGTGACTGGGAGGAGATAGTGGCGTTGGTGTTGGTGGTGGTGTCGTTGAGTGTTGAAGCATGTGGTGGGGTGGTGTTTGGTGTCCTTTGTCTCCTCCTTCGTGTTCTGAGCTTTCTGCTTTGGGGCCTTTGTACTTTCGCCTCTATGTTAGCGTCTGCTTACCTCCCCGTGTTGTAGTTGGTAATAGCGTTCGCGTCTGGCTTGGGAGGTCCTTAGATCCAGTCTGACCGATCACAACCTTTTCCTCGACCGTCTCATACCCAGGAGATGGCAGTAACTGGGTGATGTTCGTTCAGCCGCGGTGTTAACGCTGCGCCAGCCAGCGCCCGAGGCTGTTGGGACACGGGCCTGATCCGCCTTTAAACAGATCCTTCGGTCCGGTGGCATGTCCCGAGGGAACGGCCTCGTTTATGGCCGGGGGCAGTCCTCTGATTCGCCGGGCCCGAGAAATCGAGATAAAACCACTACAGTGTGAGCATGAGTGTCACCTGGGGTCACTGACAGGAAGCGTGCGGTCACGACTGCCCCGCTAGGCGGCTGCCGAAAACAATGAACTACTGCCGTGTATGTAGTGTATTTGTGAGCGTGTACTACAATGGGTGTAAAACCCCGTTAGAGCCCATTTTTTGGCGATAACTTATGAATTGATGCCCGAATCGGAATCAGTTTTCGCACTATCTGTTCTAGCCTTATCTGTTTTCGCACTATCACTATCTGTTTTCACTATCACAAAACTAATTATGGAGTAGGACTCAATAAGTAACAAATGGGATAACACAAGTTTTTACAAGTTGTGATGTAAAAGTCTTAGTATAGTTAAGTATATATAACATGATCGAAGTATTGATTTAGGCAATATTAACAGTTTCTAAAATGCCTTTGTATTGCATTGAATCTAAATCTTTAAAGTCCACACTCCTGAGGGACTTAACTTAACCGAAAGTGCATGCAATGCACGGTTAGGCGCTGGAAAATAATTGGTATGTCATTAAAACCATCTAATATAAGTACCATACGCTAACGTTATATTTGAAACGTTAGATTTGAAAATATTCCAATATTAATAAATATTGTATCGGTTCGGCTTGAATTAGTTCAGTGTTCGGCTTGAATTGGTTCGAATTGTTTCTGTTCAACTTGAATCGGTTCGACAAGAATCGGTTCAGGTTGAATCGGTTCGGCTTGAATCGGTTCGGTTCGAATCGGTTCGGCTTGAATCAGTTCGAATCGGTTTAAATCGGTTCGATTTAAATCGGTTCGGCCTAAAATCAATTCGAATCCATTTGAATCGGTTCATTTCGAATCGGTTCGGCTTAAATCGGTTCAAATCGGTTCTGTTCTGCTTCAATCGGTTCGACTTGAATCGGTTCAGTTCGAATCGGTTCGGTTCGTTTGTGTTCGGCTTGAATCGGTTTAATTTGAATCGGTTCGGCTTGAATAGGTTCGAATCGATTCTGTTCGGCTTGAATCAGTTGGCAGGAATCGGTTCGGTTCGGTTTGATTGGTTCAGTCTGCATCGGTTCGGTTCGAATCTTGAATCGTTCGATCGGTTCTCTTCGAGTTGAATCGGTTCGGCTATAATCGCTTAAATCGCTTCGGTTTAAGCTTCAAAATATAACAGTAAAAATATAGGTTATAGGTTATATAATTCTAAGTCGGATCCTTTGTCTATAAAATGGTATATATAGCGTGTGCCCCTCAACATAGTACACAGCATGCAAAGTCGCTTAACTTAAAGCGCCTATAACTTTAGAACGACTTGGTGCCGTGAGAAGCGTGTGAGCTGCCGTGCAATGGTGGTTATCTGCGCTACGTTTGCCACTTACCCAAGGTGGCCAAGTGGTGCGTGGCCGGTGGGGGAGCCGTTTGAGTTTGAAAGTTTTTTTCGGTTAAAGTTACCGAAACTCATCCTCTGAGAAGCAATAGTGGTAAGAAAAACCAAACAGATGAATTATGGTAATTAAAACTTAAAAAGTCAAATCAATCCCCAGCCGCTCATGCACCACCTAGCGCACTTGGTTTAGTGGCAAACGAAGCACAGATAACTAATTTGGCACGGCAGCCTACTTGTTTTTGCACGCAACTTGTCATTCTTTAGTTATTCACAATTATGCACGACTTTTCCCAAAAGATGGCTGATATGGTCATGTTTGTTCTTTTATAATTTGAAAACCACTTGAGGTGCAGGCAAGCAAGTACGCTGCCGTGCCAAGTTAGTTATCGGCGCCTTGTTTGCCACTAAGCCAAGTGTGCTATGTTGCTCGTGGGCTTCTAGGCATCGACTTAACTTTTAAATAAATAAAAAAAGCTGAGAAAAAAGATGCGCCGGCCGGATTCGAACCGGGACCCGCCGCATGCTAAGCAGGCATGTTACCCACTACACCATGAGATCTTCTATATAGTGCTGCCTTACTGCATAAGAGACGTAGCACGGAGAAGAAGAGCAACAGACGGATCCAGATGGATTCTGGCGACCAGCCACGTGGTCATTTCTGAAAATTTTAAACATTATCATGAAAGCGATTTGCAAACTGATATGAACAATTCCAAAAATATATGTTATGCAGGCACGCATCTATTTTTTATCGAATTTCAAAGTGTAAAATGCATTCTAAAAACACTACGATGTTACTGATTATCTAAAAAGATGCGTGCAAAACTTGTTGATAATGAAAATACAATAATGCAAGTTATAGCAAGTGCTGCAGGCATCCGGGGCATTAGTATTTTTTAAACAGTTTGCGTCTAGCTTTGGAAAACTAAGTTGAACATACGCATTAAGGGTTTATTTTTCTTACGGAACATTTTAAAACGAACGGATCGATAAGAAGGTCTAAGTACATGAAATCGATAGCATGATTCATGGGCTTTTTAAATATATTTTTTATTTTGTGATCAGACAAATAATAAGTGTTTGACGAGCAAATTTGTCAACCCTTGTTTGGCCAAAACGTCTTAAAATAGGCGAAAAAGGCCAATATTTAACCGTCCGTAGCTCAGAAAGTATGCCAATTAGAATAAAACTAGGGATATATATACATTTTTCACGTCAAGTTGTAAGTGGAAAAGTGTATTGATTTCCCAAAAAAATTTCTTCAAAAGAGTTGACTTTGAATATACAATTTGTTTTTCAAACGTTGTTTTTTCAACAAAATAGCGCGATTTTTGCAATTTGAGACAAGGCAGGTTTTTAGGCTATTCTTAAACCTAATTAAAGCATTTTTGCTTTGGAAAAAAACTTTGTTTTTCATATTTTTATAAATTTTTGAATTTTTTCACGAAAAATCTTAAACAACCTCTAGCGCCTTTCTCGTGCATTTTTTTGGAAAGCTGTTTCCGGAATCAGATCCGCCATGAGATTGCGCATTGAATGAACCCACTGGGGTTGTCTTTGTTGCAATTTGAAAATTCAAAATTTGACAAATCATGGATTCGTCCCAATAAAAATGCTTCTTACTCGTTTGAAAATTGACGTACAGGGTTGCAAAAAAAATCAAAAAATGGCAAATTTATTTCTTTATCAGGTATCAGAAGTTGAAAGAAAAAAAATAAAATTCAAAAATTTTACAAGTCAAAAATTTTTGCTAAAAAACAATTTTGAGTTTGACCCAAAAACGTAAACATGATAACATTGTAAGGAGTTTGAACGGAAAAGCTAAGGTTCAGATGTTTTTTTCTTGGTGTGGGGATGTTTTGAAATTATGGGTTTCGCCTCGATGTCAAAATAGGAATGGCCGTTGATCGAAAAGTTGTGCTCTGATTCATAATCTCTTTTCGGAATATTTTTTGTTTTTAAACACTCTTTGTTTAAGTCGTATACTTGCTTAAGCCAAAACGCACAATGAACGTGTCAAAAATCGAAAACTGGCATTTTTTAAGAGTTTTTCAAAATTTTGGAGTTAAAAATTATTATTTTCAGAAAACCAAAGCAATTTCTTTACCACAATGACATAGCGCATCTTTTCAATGTCTTTCTTATAATCGCTAGGATCACCACAAAAAAAGTTACAGCCACTTGAATTTTGTCCAAAACCAAATAAGTCACCTGTGGCGCCACCTATGAATTTCTTAAATCAAAAACATACTTTTTCAGATGTAGAATCACCGTGCGCATTGACTACTTCTCACCCGGAGAAAATCCCATAAGAACTTCTTTCACAACAAACTGTTCACGAAGTTAGAGCAAATGGTTGATTGCGGTACTTTTCACCGTTTAGTAAGAGTCATGCACCCTTACATGACTTGTAAAGCTAATATTTGAAAAAAGGGTCCTTTTTTAATCGACCCTTAGGTTTCCTTGGACTAATACAGACATGTAGAGCCGGAAAATCTACGTTAGAAGCCAAAATTTTGGAACCTTAGTGGTCAAAATGACGAATCTGTGACTAGTTTAGAAAAAACCGTTGACAGTGGACCACATTCAAACACATTTGTTTAGTTTTCAGTATTTTTACAAATGCACCTGACAATGTTTTTTGTTTTTTTTGTCATTCCGAAAATGTCTTTGAATTTCAAAAAAGATTAAAATTCGCCCGAAAACGTCAATTTATATCAGACATTTTGGATTTTGGAAATTTTTGAAAACACTTTTTCTTTACAATAAATGTCTTAGAACACTGAAGCTATGAAGTTGTAATGTTGTACAAGTCTCGTATCACCGTTTTTGGTCAGGTTAATACAAAAATGACCTCCGAAACTTTTGTCTACTGTCAGATAAAAATGTGAACATGTACGACATCACAAGTCATATTTTAAGTGTTTTTAGACCTATTTTGCCAAAAAAAAGTATTTTTAAAAATTTCAAAAAATCACAATTTCTCATATAAATTTCATGTTTTTCGGCAAGTTTTGATTTTTTTTTAAATTCAAAGATATTTTTCGGATTGCCTAAAAAAACAAAAAAACATTGTCAGGTGTTTTTGTGAAAATATTGAAAACTAAAAAAAGAATTTAAGGTTCCAACTCAACACTTTTATAAGACTTTCCCTTACAAGAGTTGACAGTGGACCACATTTAAACACATTTTTTTAGTTTTCAATATTTTTACAAATGCACCTGACAATGTTTTTTTTTTTTTTTTTGGCATTCCGAAAATGTCTTTGAATTTCAAAAAAGGTCAAAATTCGCCCAAAAACGTCAATTTATATACAACATTTTGGATTTTGAAATTTTTTTGAAAACACTTTTTCTTTACAAAAAATGACTAAAAACACTGAAGATTTGAAATTGTGATGTTGTACAAGTTTCGTTTCTCCGTTTGGGTCAGGTTAATACAACAATGACCTCCGAAACTTGTGTCCACTGTCAGATAAAAATGTGCACTTGTACAACATCACAAGTCATTATTTTAAGTGTTTTGAGACCTTTGTTGCCAGATAAAAGTATTTTCAAAAATTTCAAAAAATCACAATTTCTTATATAAATATCACGTTTTTCGTCAAACTTTGATTTTTTTTAAATTTTAAAGATATTTTCAGAAAGCCAAAAATCAAACAAAAAATATTAACAGGTGTATTTGTGAAAATACTGAAAACAAAATATAAAGAATTTAAGGTTCCAACTCTACACTTTTATAAGACTTGCCGTTACAAAAGTTGACAGGGGAGCGCATTTAAACACATTTTTTTAGTTTTCAATATTTTCACAAATACACCTGACAATGTTTTTTTTTTGTCATTCCGAAAATGTCTTTGAATTTCAAAAAAGGTCAAAATTCGCCCAAAAACGTATATTTTGATAAGACATTTTGGATTTTGGAATTAAAAAAAAACACTTTTTCTTTACGACAAATGTCTTAGAACACTGAAAATATGAAGTTTTGATGTTGTACAAGTCTTGTATCTCCGTTTTTGGTCAGGTTAATACAAAAATGACCTCCGAAACTTGTTTCTACTGTCAGAGAAAAATGTGCACTTGTACAACTACACCAGTCATATTTTAAGTGTTTTTAGACCTATTTTGCAAAAAAAAAGTGTTTTTAAAAATTTCAAAAAATCAAAATTTCTTATATAAATTTGATGTCTTTCGGCAAATTTTGATTTTTTTTTTAATTTCAAAGATATTTTCGGAACGCCAAAAAACAAACAAAAAACATCGTAAGGTGTATTTGTGAAAATATTGAAAAATAAAAAAAAATGTAAGGTTCCAACTCAACACTTTTATAAGACTTTCCCTTACAAGAGTTGACAGTGGACCACATTTAAAACACATTTTTTAGTTTTCAATATTTTCACAAATGCAACTGACAATGTTTTTTGTTTTTTTTTGTCATTCCGAAAATGTCTTTGAATTTGAAAAAAGGTCAAAATTCGCCCAGAAACGTCAATTTATATACGACATTTTGGATTTTAAATTTTTTTTGAAAACACTTTTTCTTTACGAAAAATGACTAAAAACACTGAAGATTTGAAATCGTGATGTTGTACAAGTTTCGTATCTCCGTTTTTGGTCAGGTTAATACAACAATGACCTCCGAAACTTGTGTCTACTGTCAGAGAAAAATGTGCACTTGTACAACATCACAAGTCATATTTTAAGTGTTTTGAGACCTATGTTACCAAAAAAAAAAAAATATTTTCAAAAATAAATAAAAACAAAATTTCTTATATAAATATCACGTTTTTCGTCAAATTTTGACTTTTTTTTAATTTAAAAGATATTTTCGGAATGCCAAAAACAAAGCAAAAAACATTGCCAGGTGTATTTGTGACAATATTGAAAACTAGCTGACAGGGATTGAGGAATCTAAACTCAATCTAAGGATTGAGTTAGCTCTGCTACTGTTAGCTCTGCTACTGCTTACATCTAAAACTGATAGTGGGGCAGCCATCCCTCCCAAGTGCATAGGAAACTCCGTCCCTGCTACATATTATAATAATGCAAGTTTCAATTATTTCATACTGTTTAGTGTTGTGAGTTGTAAATTTGTGATACATTCCATATCCCAATTCAGACTTTTCACATTTATCAGAATGTAGATGATACTGAGTGAATGACACATTGTTCACATTTTGATTGTATGTCAAGTCAAGTCAGCTGATATAGCTGTCCAGTGCTGCAGTGTCTTATTCTTTTTGTTTTACAGAAGGTATTGCCAAATAGCATTATTGTTTTGACTGTTTTTGTCATCTTTTACTTAATACCTATAACTTATTCCTAAGATATTTCAAAACAAAACTCAAGCTCCAGGATCCATAGGATCCACCGAAAACATTTCATAACAAGATGCAGGATCCATAGGATCCACCGACAACATTTATTCACAAGATCCAGGATCCATAGGATACAACGACAAAAGTTCTCCACAAGATCCAAGAGCCAACAAGATCCCAGATCCTGGATTCTGCGGATCTTGGATCTTGGATCCAGGCTTGGATCCTGGCCCATGTCTGACAGATACCCACCGAGCGGCGGCGGCAGGGCAGTGGTTTCCTGTCATGATCGTGATTACCGTCACGGCATCTGCCGTGACTTGTATTACGCCATAACTTGAATATTTGCATTAATCTAGTTATAAATTAAATGGCTATTTGCGACAGTAAAATTGTTTGCGAATTGAAATAACATGTATTATTGTCAATATATAAAACTGGTTGCATTATTAAAGTTGAAACATTGATCGTTATCCCACGGATTAACTTGAGTAACATCATCATTAAATGCAAGTCTGCTTTACGGACGAGAAGTGCTTAACGTGAAATGATTCACCGTGCACCGAGCCGCCGAGAGGCACCACGTGGCTGTCCGGGCGGCGCCGGCGGCGGCGGCGGGGGGATGGGGTGGGGAAATGGCGGGAAGCTCCGAAAAGCGCGCCAGCTAAAGACAGTTGCCGGGCAAGTGAAGGATGAGTTTCGGTAACTTAAACCGAAAAAAAAATCCCAAATTCAAACAAAACGGTAACAAAAACGCAAAGGATGAGCTGTGGTAACTTAACGAAAAGTCGTGTCGAACAGCAGTGGCAAGAAAAACCAAGAGAAGCAAGAGTGGTAAAAAAAAACAAAGAGGAGGATTTTCGGTAACTTTACGAAAGCTGGAGTCAACCAACGCGAGTTTTCGGTAAGTTACAACAACGCATCCTCTGCGTTTTTCTTACCACCGCTTAGGCTAGCAGTATCTGACCAGACTCTGGGTCTGATTGAACACCGTAGTAATATACTGAGGCAGGGAAACGCTTGCCACCGAGATGATGCGGCTCTTACTTGC